>SNQJ01S0026927.1:68024-92658 GCA_010110895.2 Picea sitchensis
CTATGTGTGGCCTTATGCTATTCATGAGTGTGAGAACCACTATTCTTTTCCCTTGATGCCATTCATGGGTTTGAGTGTCTCTATGATTGATGACAACCACCACCTCTTGACAGCACCACCTCTGTCATTTTGCTTTCAAAACATATCTGTGATGATCACAACTTGATCTACATTCCCAATTGCACTCTCGATGATGTAGCTTATGTGCTTGCACTTCTTTTACTGCATGCTTAGCTTAGAATCATTGCCTACACCTCTCATGGATGATTACTTGAAATAAGCTTAGGTTATCAGGCTCTTAAGATTAAAGGAGCTCTGATGCCATGATAAAATATGCACAAGAACAACAATATGACGAAAAAGGCTCACTATCCAACTCTATTATATTCACACCAATGCTACATATTTGTAGTACAATGGGTTACGCCACCTCATAGAGATATTTTCTCTAGATCCTCAAATCATGCATGATGACTAGGTTAGATAGTCCCAACTAACTCACTTAGTCATCATTCAGGATAAAAGACTATTATCCTAAATGAATAATACAAATAATGGTGACAATGAGACATTGTGATTGCTAAGGTAATCCATATGCTAACAACTCAATCCTCTAATGATTGTTCTCATACACAACATGGATAGTGCTCTTCCGAGCACCCAACACTCCCTTATTTTCCAGAAATCAACATGTAAAAAAACTATCTTCTTCCTATACTCAAATTTCCTTCTTCTCCCATGCTTTCTTGACTCTCACTCTCCCAAGGTTGATTGTACTCATGCCCATGCTTCAATAACTAGGTGAAGTGACTTCCTCACCCAACATCTTACATGCATTCAAAAATTGAGTGTCTAATAAGTCAAAGAAGGATTAGATGGTAATGACACATTAACTTAGGCAAATGACATGGGTTTCCCCTTGGGTCCCTCTTTAGCCCCCTCTTTTGTGGAATCACAACCCCTCATCGTTATCGTCCCTCTCGTATCGTAACCAACAATTATTATTTTTATTCATCATTCATTATACAATTTACATAGCTTGGTCCTCGGCCATATTAATCAAAACAGGCTATCTGGCCTGAGGCATACCAATTCACCAACCTAAATCATAGTTGCACAATTACATTATGATTTATGGGGTTTAAAAATGGGGATGTTACATCCCCTCCTTCTACGAGGAAAATCTCTCTATGGCTAGGGGGAAACCACAATAGACGGAAATGACTGCAGAAATCGACTCTATTCTCAAGTATGCTATATAAACAAATATGCTAGCAAGACAAGATAAAAGGCCTACCTCATCTAGACGTTCGATGAAGTCCACCGTTGAGCACTTGACCCAAAGCAATACACCTGCAACTAGTCCTCAACAACCAAGAAAAACAAGCATATGGTGATAATATATGAGGTTAGCATATTCAATAGCATAATCCATTAACATTCATAACAAATATGCCCATGGAATAATAATTCAAATATTTGCAAGATATCGATTGGACGAGAAAATAGTATTTCTATTAAGATGTAATCAACAGAAGTGAATAAGTTACAGACTTTCGTGTCGACACGGTTCGAAACCGAGAAACCAAGTTCCTTCCAACTGGGCCTCCACCACTTCAATCCTCCACCAAAGGCAAGCTCATGTAAGAGAGACAATGGAGTTCTCACTCAATAAGGGAAGAGCTTGGGGGATGAACACTGTGTTCAGACTTAAAGGATAAAGGGATGCAGACTCAATGTGAAGTGAATAATTCCTCTAGAGTAACTTTGCTCTCAAAGTTGAATTATTTCTCCTCTTTTCCATAGCTCAGAATTGGCCCGTTTATAGCCTTCAAGTGGAATTGAAGGGCCGAGTCGAAGTGTTTTCAGTATATGGAAGGCCAAGGATCATTGATCTCATGTCGTGACATGGAAATCTGACACCATTTTTCATTTTTGGGCACATTTCCTGATGTACGTGGGTTGTAGTGGTGCAACCTGCATATACACATGTTGTATAGTAGGCAAGGTGCGTATATGTGGAAAACATGTATTTTTAGCTCTGAGATTTTCAAAAAGGGATGAAAAGTCTGCATAGGGAAATGGAAAAAGGCCTTATGTGAAATATTGCATAGGGTGAGGCAAATCTTGCTATAACATATGCCCCCTAATGTGTGAGGTCAAAGGAGTATCTGTGATGGCCGAAATACATTATAAAAAACCCAGAAGTGGAGTGATGGGGAACCAACTAGAATGAATAGTTTCTCATTACAATTTGTACCGACTTTGCATACATGGATGCCAATTTGAATTACACTGTAGATCCATGTGAAAATATACCAAACAACTGTCTGTGGCCATGAATAGGAAAATACAAATGCGACTACATGCCAAAGGCTATCATAGTCATGAACAAGGCCCAGTAGAACCTGTCTCAAAATCAATTTGAAGATATATGTATACAATGGAGTACAATATGATCTCCCATGATCACTGAAGTCATATAGGTACCGGTCCAATAAAATGGAACCAAAAACTCAGGAAAGTTGTGGCCACATACTGATGTCTTCAAGTCTTCTACATAATCCGCCAAAGGTGCAAGTCTACATTATGTGAATAAAGGATTTGAGGTCGAACACAATAAGACATCATTTGATTACCGGTCATTGAGGTATATCGTTAGCAAATGCGAGACAACTTATCGATGATGAAAGTAGGTATCAAGGCACCGAGTACATTCTTATAAGTGTGAATAAAGGAGTCGGGGTCGAACACTTGAAGAATCCATTGATAAGGAGACATTGATATATTCCCAACTGTCGATGGAGGGAGAACCTGGCACTAATGACTGCAAACCTCAAGGTACTCATAGGACTCTAGGTCTTGTTTCCAGATTAATTGAGTTGAAGTCGATGGAAGGAGACCCATTGAATGGAGAGCATTAAGGAATCTCTCATTATTCAACACGAGGTATACAACAAGAGCTTCATTATTTGGAGGAAATCAGACTAAGAACATGTTCATGAACCAACGACCCTGTGCGTCTTTCGCGTGTGCCAAGTGCAAGCAGTACATGAAAAAGATCCTCTGAATAGAAACCAATGAGGAGAACTGTTGAAAAAGGCGAGGAAACCACCAATAAGGATAATGGCATCCAAGACACTGCACGAATTCCAATGTGTGAATAGATGTATTGTCGTCGAACACAAGGGAAACCACCCAGTCAATGACCAATGATGAAATGTCGACTGTTGGGTTCAAGGTTACCTACCAATGAGGAAAGTAGGACTAGGGTGCATAATAGGACTACAACATCATGTGATTCTAAGACAAATTGAGGGTATGGCCGACATGTAAAGTCAAGAGTTTTGAGGAATGGCCGACAGAGGTTGATAGACATCCTTTGAACAAGAGCATGAGACATATGAAAGACTCTGGCAGCATAGACTTAATGATGAAACCATGAGATGCAGAAGGCATCGATCAAGTTCCATAGGGACTGGAAGAGTAACCAGTCGGTGGAGAAAACTCTCTGTAACGAGCTCAGCTTCCTAAGGCCATGCTAAACCCAAAATTATGATGACAAATGGACTCAATAACTTTGTGCTATGTTCAAAGGCGACACGACTACTGCCATTAGAAGATAATACTCCCTTCCCGCCCGTCTTTTTTTGTTTTTTCATAGTCAAATGAATGTTATGATACATAGGAGGAAATGAGTGTCGCAAGTAAGCAAAACTAGTTCCAGCAATGGAACATACCTATGCTCAATGCAAGGAGGTGCATGTGGGAGATGGACACTCGGGGGAATGTTCCCTCCTGGGTATAGGGTGTCAAATTGCGATAGATATAAATGAATCTCTTCTTGGTTGAGGATGCAAAACTACTAAGGAAAACGGTTTATAACGCAAAGCGAGAACCGACTATAGGCTCAATACTGCAAGCAAGGGCATGAGATGCAATCACAACTTAATGCCAAAAAATGTCCTTTTTTCATAATATTAGTCTACTTGGTTTGAAAAAGGGATAAACTTGTACCAAATAAATGTCCTTTCAAATCAAATTTACGAGTGTGAAAGAGACAAGTTCACTCGGCAATATTTTCGCGTTTTGAAAACGAGTCGGAAAAGAGCTTAACCAAGACTCACAACCTTTCAAGTCCAATTTAACGAGTGTGAAAGGGACAAATTCACTCTGAAATCTTTTCATTTTTTAAATGAGTTGGAAAAAAGCTTAAATCAGACTCGTTTGGGAGTTTCTAGGTGGCATGTCACGGGGGAGGCCAAGGTTCCCGTGTTGGACTTCTGTGAAAGGTCAGCATCTTATGAATAACCAACACAAGCTTGGGAAAACCCAAATCTCTCCAAGTCGAGGAGGATAAAGTGCTAGCGAAGGTTATCGTCTCCGTGATATATCGGATAATGTCTCTTAGTTGAAAAGACATAGGTCGAGGCATTGGATACCCCATAAGACCATCCCAATAAAAGGGAACGTCTCCAGGACTTGAAGGGAAAGTACTCGGGGAGAGTAAAATTTTCTCTTGTTTAGAAGATGCAGTACTAGAAATGCTAATGACATAGTATAGAAGGTATAGAACTAGAACTATAAGAGCAGGATGGACCGAAAATTGCATCGACACGACCACTTCTTCAACCATTGGTTGAATAGGATGTGAGACGACAAGGTCAAGAGATGCATCACCCCCAAAAATAGGGGTGGTGTCAGTCGAAGATTGCATCGACACGACTACTGGTTGAACAGGATGCGAGACAAAAAGGTCAAGAGATGCATCACTCTCTAAAAGAGGAGGGGTGTCAACCGAAGATTCCATCGACGTGATGGTTATATCAACCAGGGAAGATTGGGAAACCAAAGACGACTCAGAACCCGGAGGGCCCCCAAGCAAGGACCGCGCTTCTGGTATCAGAGCAGTAGCAGGACACAAACGAGTAAGGTGTTTTCCTTCGCAAGAACTGCAAAGGAATTTGGGCTTACATCTGACACATCTAGGTTTCTCAATCGTATGAATGCCCCCAGCATGACTTTCAGTGGTTGGTGACATGCTCTCAGCATTACTCGCAGAAGCTGGTATAAAATCTCCAACATGACTAACAGAGGTTGGTGATGAATCCCCAACATGACTAGCAGTGGTTGGTGATGTATGTGCAGTGTGACTAGCAATGACTAGACTTGTGCCCCCAACATGACTTGCAGCGACTAGTTGTTGGTATTCAACATGACTTGCAGCGACTGGTTGTTGGTATTCAACATGACTTGTAGAGGTTGTTGACCAATCTCCAACATGACTAGCAGAGGTTAGTGATATAGTGCTAGTATGAACTACAATGATTGGACTTGTGGCAGCGGTGGGTTGTGGCATTTGAGACCAAGGTTTGGGGAAAGACTGGTTTTGAGACATTGCAGGCCAGGAAGGGTCCTGTTATACACCCTGGCCATGTCCGACATGATAGTATCCTTCTCCATACTGATTCATAAAGAGTTGTAAGGGCATCGACACTGAGGAAGCCGTTTGTGAAGAGAAAGCGACATGACAAGGGTTACTCATGTGAGGATATATGTTGCCCCCAGACGAAGGAAATGTGTGAAGGGGGTTGCCCATACTATAAAAATAACTCCCCCCGAATGAAACACCAGAGGACAGACGTAGATCCTCCATAGGAAAATCGTTCGCAGGAACTGGCATAGCGGAAGAAGGATATGTGGATGGAGTGTAATAAGTAGAATTACCGCCCATTTGAGCACTTTCTCCTGGAAAAGTGGATTAGTAGGAAGGAAGATTCCAACCTTCTACCGTAAGAGTTGTTTGAGGGATATGACTCCCACAAAACAAAGAGGGAGAATAAGGAGGCATCATGCCCCCAGACCCAAAACTTGGATTCACATAAGGAGGCAATACAGAGGATGGCAAGTGCGAAGACATGTCTGGAATACCATGAGAAAAATGATTAGAGACCCAAGGCATTGACTGAGTACCATAATTATGCATACCATTATGAAAAGCAGACGAATTCGTCCCCATGAAATGAGTGAACGTCATGGGGGGGTAACGGTAAAGGAGGGAGTCATAGGAACTCCACTATCCATGATAATGACAACTCAAAGCACGATATAAAATCTCAAATGTCTACTAATAACAATGAGCACACAAAAAATAATCAAACATCCAATATGCACACAAACAAGATAAAGTGGATGAAAGGGGCCTCCCTCCCTAAAGTAGCTATGCATCGCCCAAGAGGGGCCTGAGGCTCCCTGCTAAAGATCGGAGGTAACATAATTAATTATAAGGGCCCTTGTGGGCTTAACAACTAGTCGGTTAGATCCCCCCAGAGAGGTAATCCTCCATAAAGGTTGTGTGTTGTCTGACCCTTATCTGACCCACGGTATCTGCAGAATAACCCCTGCAAGTAACCTATGTGGCACCTAAGTCAAGCAACTAAGAAACCACAGCTGATGCACAAACGAGCAGTCGTAAGTCAAGTCCACCGTATGGGCAGGGTATCAAAGCCCAAAACCTTGAAAGCACTGCTTCTCATGGAGGTAAGGGCACTAGCAAGATCTCCAGATACGAATAGATCCCCAGAAATATCTTTGACGCTAAGAAGGTATCGGGGGGATATCCCTTCAACCGAGCTCGCGTGACCTCGTGATTAACTCCGGTGTAAGCGGAGCCTCCTGATATTACCGATTATACAATAGACTTCTCCATTCCCTCAGTCAGACACATATGTTGATTTAATAGCCTTGGAGAAGTTTACTCACAAAATCCTATTCCAAGGCACTAAATCCTAAGCTAGTTTGTGCACCCTAGAAAATAGAATCTTTACTAATCAATTTTAAAATATAATGCTAATTTTAATGGCCGTGCTTACTCAAAAAAGGTGCGGTTGTGAAACTAGTGATGTTATGACTTAGCAAGTAAAGTAAATATGAATACAATGCAAAGTCCTAACTTCAATTTCCAATGAATGATATGCTTCTTAAAAATGCAATTTTCAATTCAATTATGCAAATCTGAATAAAAATGAAATCTTTCTTTACATGCACTAAGATAAATGACAAAGACTCAAAAGATCAAAATGCCAATCAATGCAAAATGCCTAATATTTTTGTATTTTCAATATAAGAAAAATGAAAATGCATGGACTGAATAGCAGCTCGATATATAAAGACTCTACTGTGTATAGAAAGAGACAACCTAAGTAGGATACCAAGGAGAAAAACACCCAGCCCAATGTACAAGGACAATCAAAATGAGAAGATAATGAGAAAGACACCGCCCAAAAATTCAACCAAAGACAGGCTTCCTGTCATTCCACAAACACTTAACAGTCACTACAAAGACCCAAGAAGACTCAACAATCATCAAAACCTACCCAGCAACCACCAAACCCAAAAAACAAGCAAAAAAGGTTGATGTACGCGACTGTTCAAGGGAAAAGCGTGTATGTACGCAACTTTCATAAGGACAATGCGTGTATATACATGACTGTCAAGCAAAAACCCACGTATATGTGTCCACAACTAGGCTAAGGAGAAGGCTGAAAGACTCAGACCCAGAGTGAACAGAGGCTGTCAAGCAATGATACGACAAGAAACACAATATTAACGAGAGCAATCTAAGGAGAAAAAACACTCCAAACCCCAAAAAATGAAGATTCAATCCCCAGTATGGTCGCTAATTTTGTTACAAGGAAAATCTCTCTATGGCTAGGAGAAAACCACAACAGACGGAAATGACTGTAGAAATTGAATCTATTCTCAAGTATGCTATATACACAAATATGCTAGCAAGACAAGATAAAAGGCCTACCTCGTCCAGACGTTCGGTGAAGTCCATCGTTGAGCACTTGACCCAAAGCAATACACCTACAACTAGTCCTCAACAACCAAGAAAAGCAAGCATATGGTGACAATATATGAGGTTAGCACATTCAATAACATAATCCATTAACATTCATAACAAATACGCCCATGGAATAATAATTCAAATATTTGAAAGATATCAATTAGATGAGAAAAAGAGTATTTCTATTAAGATGTAGTCAACAGAAGTGAATAAGTTACAAACTTTCGTTTCGACACGGTTCGGAACCGAGGAACTAAGTTCCTTCCAGCTGGGCCTCCACCACTTCAATCCTCCACCAAAGGCAAGGTCATGTAAGAGAGACAATGGAGTTCTCACTCAATAAGGGAAGAGCTTGGGGGCTGAACACTGTGTTCAGACTTAAAGGATAAAGGGATGCAAACTCAATGTGAAGTGAATAATTCCTCCAGAGTAACTTTGCTCTCAAAGTTGAATTATTTCTCCTCTTTTCCATAGCTCGGAATTGGCCCATTTATAGCCTTCAAGTGGAACTGAAGATCCGAGTCAGAGCATTTCCAGTATATGGAAGGCCAAGGATCATTGATATCCTATCGTGACATGGAAGCCCGACACCATTTTTCATTTTTGGGCACATTTCCCGATGTACGCGAGTTGTAGTGGTGCAACCTGCGTATATGCATGTGGTATATTAGGCAAGGTGTGTATATGTGGAAAAAATGTATTTTTAGCTCTGTAATTTGCAAAAAGGGATGAAAAGTTTGCATAGGGAAATGGAAAAAGGCCTTCTATGCAATATTGCATAGGGTGAGGCAAATCTTGCTATAACACCTCCCCCTGATTTTTTCATTGTTCCCAGTTCACAACACCATACACATGTACATACATATTACAATGTTAGGCTCTCTAGCCTTTAATCAACATATAGGCTCTTTAGCCTAATATCACACATACATTTTAGCCCACCACATACATACATAGGTACTCCGGCCCAAAAGAATATATACATAGGAACTACAACCCAAAAACATATATACATCAACACTTCAGCTCAAAACATGCACACTGATTTCATAGTTCAGTAACTCTTGCAGTAGTTACAACCAACAATATCTAGCATTTCTCTCGATCTGTACCACTTCCCTCTAGGCTCCAACTGCAACATCTTTCATAATTTGTCAATTTCCACAACAATTCCAACCAATAGGCTCTCATTCCCCTCAACCTACAACATCCAGGAAGTGTACTATTTTCTCTGCACCACGGCCCCTCAGGTTGTACCACTTCCTTCCAAGGCTCCAACACAAGGTCAGACATGAAGTCTCAGAGTTGTGGCTCTAGGAACTCCAACTATGATAATGGAATCTTCAAACTTTAAAATTGTTGTAGACTTTCCTCCTACATTGCATCTTCGAGCTCCCGCTATGCTTATTCTGAGTTGTACAAGTCCACTGGAATCTACCTATTCGATGCCTTCATTCTTGAGTTATTCTATACAACCATCATGAAAACAACACGTTATATCCATTATCATAACATTTATATTTTCCACAAGAGTCCTCAACTCCACAATGCAATATTTATTCAAGAGTAAGTTTGTAACCATAACCAACTCTTATATGTGTGGTTATCTTGTACTTCGCAAAGCTGCATAGGGAAAGAATTCAACTCATTGTCCTTTTTTCGACACACCCTAATGACTCCAACCACCCTGCCATATGCATTCTTAAGTTGCCTCTTCCTTTCTATACTCACCTTGTAGGCTCAGGAATACCCTTCTCCGCTACACAATCCCTTGAGTGATCCATCATTTTCCAAGGTGATCTCATGCAAGGAGAGTTCCAACTTACTACTAGACTTCCCCTTGCAGTTTGTAACCTATGGAAATCATAGGGTTCTAGTGTCCTAACAATTGACTTCTTCTAGAACTTTCTATCTTTAATAGCCATCATTTCAACTGTATCACACATATACAATCATCATGAGATATCATCATAGCAATTTCACTTATTAATTCAAATTGGTTTCATAAGGAAATTCAAATTTCCCAGTATGAGATTCATTCTCATAATGTTTTTCTCTTACAACAACAGGAATCGGTCTTCCTTATGGGCTTACACCATTTCCATATCCAAGACCATTCTTCCTACAATTTCTCAACTTTCATTCAACCAAACAAATTGTTAGTATCTCATGCACATTTACAATATATCAGAAAGTGATCTTAGAATTGCACACAATAACGATTAAATCACTTATGTCTATTAATCATATTTAATGGAATGAAACTATCATTCCATGTATATGAATTATCTAGCACACCAAGATTTTCATAATACAATCATACATTACCAATAAATAGACCAATGTGCCAATACCCATGGCCACGTCTACACAATGCATCCTTGCATTAACTTTGGAATACCACACATATATGTCATGTATTCCATCATGGTGAGTTGGAAGGTCTAGCCAATGCCTTGAAACATCATCCAACATCTTCCCCATTTACTTTCTTGACCATTTGGATACCTTCCTCTTCGACTTATACACAATCACTAGGAGCATAATCCCTTATTTCTATTTAATGTCGGGAAAGAGGTTGCATTCCAAACATTGGTTATATAGGGGAATACCATTGAACACTTGTATGATGCTAAAGCCCTTCCATATCCAACCTCAACATGGACTCACACATGTCTATCTCTATTGGCATTCATTGTTATAGGAGGAATATGTCTTTTGACTTGACTTGATTATGATCTCATAACCAATCATAACATAATATGCAATTGAATTTTATGTAATTTCTTTCACACATTAACCAAAATTTGTATACTCAAGGCCCTCTTCCTTACACATCAATTCAACTATTGAAATTTAACTAAGGGAATTCTTACCTCAATTTTCTTAAGCATTTATGCATCATAAGAAACCAAATGCATATTTGCATGGATGTTATCAATTTACTTGATGCTACCTAATCAGATGGCATTTTCTAGAAGCTCACATGCTCCCTTCACCAACCCCTCAATCAACATTCTTACCATCGTCATTTGTCTTCATATGGATGGATGTCATACGTGACAACAACATTATCAACATCTCCAACCATGCTATAAACAATTTTCCTAGATACACAGTCCATCATTNAGAGAGAGAGAGAGAGAGAGAGAGAGTAATTTTAGTCTATAATCATGCCATATTCATGTCCACATGCACTAATGCATATCAATACGCATTAAGCATTCAATCTCATCATGCCTACTAATGCACGGATACTCTATGTTTCATTATACACACCATGCATCACTTCCATTATGCACTCCAACACATATGTTTTACCTTTATTTTTTTTTGTGTTGTGGATGGTTGTCCTTGAATTCATGTAGATCCTCACTACCCTATGCACTGTCATTCTACTCATCTGTGCACTCTTGTTTCCTAATTTAAACTTTTCTAGCCAAGTCCCACTTGGCCATTCTGCATTTCTAGCCAATATGTCCTATTGGCAACTACCTCCACTTAGGAAATCATGCCCCAAACTTACCTTTTTGGGACCTTCCAACACATTGGAGTGATGTAATTCATATCATTCCATCTTCTAATGTTGTAGTATCTTTTTTCCATCTTACCTATTAACATTATGACATTTATTTCCATTACCTCTAGTTGTATATTGGTTTTTTCAATTTGTGAACAATTTTCTTCACTTCATCGAGTAATTTCATGTGAATTTTTGTCTTATCCACTCAGGACCAATCTGCTCACAATGGGATGTTATATTTCTTATTGGCACTTTCAATGAGTAACCTTTATTATCATGTCCCTTGAATTATTTGTACATGTACCATGCTTCCACTGCACACTCTGAATCATAAGTATGCTTTCTTACTTTGAATACTTTTAGAAAAAAGTGGCTAATTCCTAGATAAGAATTATTTTTTAGGCATTCCCATGCCTTCCCTCAGAGATGATTCACCCATCCCATGAGTCGCTCATCATCCCCGAGTTCCTTTCTTTTCTTTTGTGGCAAGCTCTTCATCCATCATTACATTTCTACCTTCATGGCTATGATTTCTTACCTTGCCTTCCTATTCCCATTAGTGACATTCTTCACCTATTGGGTTCATATTTTATGTGCGAATCTATATTGATTCCACCTTGCAAGCCATTCAAATCTTGTAGTAGCTGAATACTAATTTGGCTCTACTCTTTTTGATCTTGTTATCAACCTCATTGATTTTCATTTTCAACATACTGAAATGTTTCATTTATGTCATTTTTTCCAACTAGCTTGTCATCCACATTGTGGTGCCTTTTTCTATTATCACAAGTTATTCATTAGCTTTTTCCAACTCCTAAATCCACTTCAATTTATGAAATTCCTCTCTTTAAAGTATGAATTATACTTACCATTTATAATGATTATCTTGTATGCACTATGTTCCTCTTTATCACTATAATAGCTTCTTGGATTTTCAAACCTTCTAAAATAGATATGCACATAAGGTATTGCTCCCACACCACTATATTAGCACTATCATGAAATGTAGACATCCTTTCTCACTCAACATCCACATTTGGAAACCACTTATGTGATCTGCAATTCTTTTTCCAAAACAAAATTTTCATAAGGAGTCTTCCATATCGATCACTAAACCCATGTGTCTTATTACTATAAATCCCTAAAGAAAACAAATGCACATGCCTTATTCCTAATGTATATATGTTCCAATTTCATCTTCATATTTGCTCTGTAGATTTTCTTTTCCCTTTGCCAACACTTTATTGTTTTAGCTAACTCTACAAGCTTTCCCCTGTTTCCATGACCATTAGATCTTGGAACTGTAATCTAAAACATACCCACATAATCTACATTTATACCATATAATCTTATTGTTAGCAATACCTTGACACAACACTCTTTGCTTGAGTGTTCCCTTGCTCATCAACAATGCCCTATTATTTAAAANCTCCTAAATCCACTTCAATTTATGAAATTCCTCTCTTTAAAGTATGAATTATACTTACCATTTATAATGATTATCTTGTATGCACTATGTTCCTCTTTATCACTATAATAGCTTCTTGGATTTTCAAACCTTCTAAAATAGATATGCACATAAGGTATTGCTCCCACACCACTATATTAGCACTATCATGAAATGTAGACATCCTTTCTCACTCAACATCCACATTTGGAAACCACTTATGTGATCTGCAATTCTTTTTCCAAAACAAAATTTTCATAAGGAGTCTTCCATATCGATCACTAAACCCATGTGTCTTATTACTATAAATCCCTAAAGAAAACAAATGCACATGCCTTATTCCTAATGTATATATGTTCCAATTTCATCTTCATATTTGCTCTGTAGATTTTCTTTTCCCTTTGCCAACACTTTATTGTTTTAGCTAACTCTACAAGCTTTCCCCTGTTTCCATGACCATTAGATCTTGGAACTGTAATCTAAAACATACCCACATAATCTACATTTATACCATATAATCTTATTGTTAGCAATACCTTGACACAACACTCTTTGCTTGAGTGTTCCCTTGCTCATCAACAATGCCCTATTATTTAAAAATCAACCTCTTTTTATTTGCTAGGATGATGCACTCCAAAATGTGCCTTCACAACACTAGACATGGACCATCATGAGTATCTGTACTCTTTATTACCCTATACTGACATCTATCCTTTAAATTTAACATCTGGCAATGTTTTTCCAAAACTGGCGTTATTTGGAAAACTTTCACATTGAGAAATTTCATGGTTCACATAGTCCAAGTGCCCTTTTTCTTGTAGCTTCATAACACAATTAGATTATTCCTCAAAGGATTCAATACCTCTAACATGTTTTCCTCTGGACTACCTTTCCAATTTCTATACTCATTCTTCAATTGGATTTATGAGCTACAATTTATGGCTTCTTGAAGTTACAATTTTTACTCATTTGTGCTCTGTTTTTATCGATGCAATTTATCTGGAAGGCCATTTTCTGCCACTTGTAGAAGAAATATATCAGGAACCATAATTTTTTTTAATATCCAGCGGAGATACAAGTTATGATTTTGAACACACAACAACCTCCTAATTTGGAATCTGATGCTCCAGTCAATTTATGTATAAATATGAAATTGACGAATTGTACTTTTTTCATTTCCTCCAGACTTAGAATTTTTAGCCAAACTGGCTACCTCCCAAATGGAGTGAAACCGAGAAAAAATCCCTCAAGAAAATGTTGTATGAATTCATGAGTATCTAAAATGTCGATTAAATAAAAATTTCTATATTGGTGATTTGGAGTTCCTTTTCCTCCTCCGAAGATTTCAAAAATCCCCAAAACGCACCCAAGAATAGTGGATTTTGTCTAGTTTGAGAGCCTCCACACAAACTCCTTTTGAATTTTTCCAGGATCCCAAATGGGTATCTTCATGATTCTTTTTGGTCTCCTTATAAACATTCCACCTACATTTGGGCCTCGGTTAATGAGCACGACCCAGATCTTCAAAAGTCACTAATTCACATTTTTCAAAAACTTGAAGCAGAATTAGCCAGTGGCCCTCACTGGCATTCTTGCATCCCTTGTCATTGTAGACAAACCCCTTAAATTTCATTTGATTCTGAGTTGAAACACTTCTGTTATGGCCAAAACAAGTTTTTGGCTCCAGACTTGATTTTTTTATTTTATAAATTGCCTATTTTTGGTGATGTGGCAATTTGGCTAACATGGCATGGCACGTGGTTGTTGATGTCCACATGTCATCCCCTGATTCGACCATGTCACCATCCTCCTTTCCCTTCATCGAAGATTGAATTATTTCTTCCATCGACGATCAACAAAAAGGTATAAAGTTACTTTTCATATGATTTTTACAAACGCCAATCGCTCCATTAGTGATCGACGATTTCCTTCATTGATTATTTTTGAAAAGGTCACTACTTCATAAGATTTCACCGAACTCTGGTCTCTCCATCAATGATAAGCGATTTCCTTTACATTGGTGATTTCAAAAAAGGTCACTTCATAATATTTCATGGAACTCTGATCGCTCCATGGGTGATCAACGATTTCCTTCCACCTTTCTCCATCGGCGATCAACGATTTCTTCTAAATTTATTTTAGAATTTGGAAAACTTTGAAAACTTGATTTTTTTTTTCCAAATTCGTGATGGTTTTAGACCGTTGATCTCAAGATCAAAATATATCCCAACCATAGATCCATCAACCCTTGCCAAACTTCGTCGAACTTGTAGATGAATCTCGACCATCGATATGCTAAACTTCACCAAGTGTCGAAGATGAATCTCAATAGTCGATCTGCAATCAGTGATTTTCCTCCACCTTTTCCATCGGTGATCAATGATTTTCTTCCACCTTTCTCCATCGACAATCGATGATATTCTTCCACCTTTCTCCATCATCGATCGACGATTTCTTCTAAATTTCATTTTGGATTTTTCCGAACTCCAAAAACTTAGAAGTTTTGGTCAATCTAGGATGAATTTGGACTATCGATCTCAAAATCAAACACAATATCATCTGTTGATCCATCGACTCTATTACATGACCCCCAACTTCTACCACCCTGGACCTTGTTAGTCCACATCACAAATATGATCCACGTCATCATCTGTACAATTTTGTTCTAATGTCCCTTTTTGAGTAGGAGCTCCAGAGAGGAGGGCTAAGTAGTCTAAACATCCTCGTTAGACTATAGCCAGGGAGGAATAGGGGAAAACATGGTCATTTAATGTCATTTCACTAGAGAAATTTATAATTTAAAAGTGACATTAAGTGAAAAGCGGGTAAAAGCGCCCTTTAAGTGATTTGAGCTAAAAATAGAGGGGAGCATAAGTGATGGAGCTAAAAATAGAGGTCAACAATGAATTAGGGTTTTGGAGGAGTATATGAAGAGAAAAGTGACCTAATTCCTCATTATGTAGATTATGATTTGACATTTGAGCTATGAGGAGAAAACATAGGTTCAAGCGAATCAGTGAGATTGTGGATTCCAGGAGGAAGACACCAGTGGGTTGATTTCAGTGTTGAGAGACACACCCTAGTCACCGGAAAGATCATTCAGATCTTTCATCATATTGCAGTGGCTGATTTGCAAGTTTATACAGCTAGGGCACAGTTCTTCAGGGAGAGGGTGTGAGAGTTGGGAGACTCTAGGGATTAGCTTATCCCGACCTGGGAGAATCCACATATTTCCTTCCGACCCAGTAGAGAGGAAGGCAGGGCACATCTTTTGAGCTATTACTCGTCAATTTTCGATGGAGGATCCTCTTGGGTGCATCAGTTAGCCAGTGAGGGCACAACACTTGGGGAGGATACATTCAGGGTTCCAGAGAGATCACTAGACCAGATCTGGGGAAACCCTTCCGACCCATTACATATGATACCAGGGTGCTCAGTTTGAGACACATATAACCAAAATTTGCCGGTGGAATCACTAGGGTGCAACAGTTGTCCAGAGGAGGGGTGCAACCCCTAGGGGATCCCATTCGGGGCTCATACAGATCAACAAAGGGTCGATATTCTGTCCAACAGACACTGAGAGGGTGTTGGAGGTCAAGTCACACTATTTGGGATAGATTTTAGGCAAATCCGAGGAGTTTAGCCATGAGGGAGAACATTCCAGTCTTGCAACAATTGTCGTGTGAGTTGTCGTAGCATGCAACAGTTCATATCGATCATCCATTGATCCAACATCATTCTTTTGGTTCCGGGTATCATTGTGTTAGTTTCATTATTGTATTCCAGCTAAGATCCATCTAGCTTTGATCTAGCCAAGAGATTCACTTTATTTCCCCGCATGCGGTATTGTATTCAATATTATTTCATAATACATAGATTGCAGTTGTTCAGTGTTATTTATCTATTGCATGCTTGATTATATACTGTTAAACAATTGTTCCATCTGAAACCACATGCAAAATCACCACGCATGTTAAAACTGAATTACTAAACGCATCCAAAAACCCAAAGTGTATCAATTTCAACATCAAATAATTGACAGTTGAGGCATATATTCCGATCTGCGGAGTTAGGGATATTACAGTGGTATCAGAGCTTTAGTCCTGCTAGCCTGTGACTAAATTCGATGAGTTCATCAGAGAACCCAGAAGGTCGTGAGCACGTAGGTGACGAATATGTCACTTACAACAGACACAGGGAAAGAAGGGCAGATTATCCCCCCTTTTTTCCTAGTTCATAGGAAGAGGAAGAGTCACATAGGGAAGTAAAGAGGAGGGAAGAGTGTGAGGCAAAGAGGACGATGGTAGATAGGTATGAAAGACCAAAAGGTAGTGGCAAAGCATCTATGGACCCAGATGCAGCCTTCATGCAGGTTATTAGCAATTTGGTGATCAGTCACCAGGCCATGACTCAGTCCTTGGCACAGATGGTTGATAGATTGACTGCAGGGAGCATTCCAGGCACAAATTCCCCACATGCAGCACATGGGAAGTCAGGAGCAGGTAGTAGACCCCAGTCGCCTACTCGCACATACACTTCATCTAGTAGGATCCCGAGGTCACTATTCCCTAGCTTTCAGAGGGCACCTCCAGTAGCAGTAAAGCATCCAGTATCACCGAGGCAGACTACAGAGGCAGAGGATATCGCTGAGTACATGAGACAGTATGCAGCGCTGGGACCAGAGTTCCATCATGATATGACCTTGGTTGAGTATTGTGGACTCAGACTCAGGAACCGTCCTAGAGAACCTCAGAGGGGAGGACAACAACAACATCAATAGGGGTAGAACATAGATTTCATCTGGAAAGTAGGTAAACTCACTATACCTTCTTTCGACGGATCATCCAAGTGCATTTCCAGAGCTTGGGTACATAAATTGAACACATACTACAAGCTCAACCAGATGAAAAAAATGAGGCCATCGGTTTCACCAACTTGCATTTGGAGGGTGAGGCACATGAGTGGTGGAATCATGGACTAGTGACACTGGGTCACAGTCACGTCACTTCTTACAAGGATTTCACAGAGCGGATCATGGACATGTTTGACAGGAGGGATCTAGAGATCCATTTCAAAGATTTATCCAAATTGAGACAAACTGGAACACCAGAGGCATTCGCCACATAGTTTTAGAGGGTAGTTGTGGTAGTGACAAATATTTCAGAGCCAATATTGATCATGCTTTTCACATAGGGTCTGACAGAACGCTTGAGATGATGGGTGAATGCCTACATACCTCATACATTACAGGATTCCATCCTACACACTAGAGATATAGAAAAATTGGTGTCGAAAAACAAAACTTTTACCAAACCCTTTGTACCACAGAAGGACTGAGATAGAAAACCATTTCAGAGAGAGTGGAAGGGTAAGGAGAAGTTGGATGATGATACGAGGCATGAGCTTATGAGGAAGAAGTTATGCTTCACATGCAAATACCCTCGGGTTCCCGGTCATAGGTGCATGGGCAAGGGAGAGATCCATTACATTGAGGTGGCAACATACAGTGATGAGGAGGAACAAGACAGTGGATCCACTAGCTTGGAGGAGGAGCCATCACATGAAGAGGAGAAACCTCCAAGGAGACCACCGACACCGGTAGGGGCCCAACCACCGGTAGTGCCACAACCTCGTGAGAAGGCTAATAGACAGGCACCAACAAAGGGAGGAGTCATAGCAACCATTTCTGGTATTCTTAGGTATGAAACCCTCCATATTAGAGGGACTATTCAAGGACAATGAGAAATTGCCCTGATAGATGGTGGGGCCGCCCACAACTTCATTGATGCTTCATTGGTATCAAGGTGATCACTTCAGACAGAGGAGTTTGAGGGGTTTGATTTTGCAGTAGCAGATGGCCACATAGTGGAGTGTATAGACATAGTCCCGAACTTGGAGGTAAATTTAGGTAACTACACCATGAGAGACACATTTTATGTAGTTGACCTATCTGACACAGATGCGGTGTTGGGAGTCCAGTGGTTTATCACCTTGGGCAAGATCTCAACCAACTACCAAACCCTTGAGATGGGGTTCAGAGACAGTGAGGGGAAGAGGATTGTATTGAGGGGCATGTCGACGGGGGCACCCATGACAATTTCATCCAAGAGGATGGAGAGGATCTTCAGGCATGGGGAAACAACATATGAAGCACAGTGCTTAATCACTACTTGGAGGGATTCAAATGGCCGACAACACTATCAAACATAGATCAAGACTTTGTTGAGTCTACATTAACATGTTTCTGGTCAGATTTTGCCAGGGAGACCACTAGACAGGGGGTTTGAGCACACCATTGAGTTGGAGGAGGGTGTTAAGCCTATGATTACAACTCTCTATCTTCATACTAGGATGTTCAAGGATGAGATAGAGAAAGAAATCAAGGAATTGCTATGGATGGGACACATCAGACCCAACAATATCCCATTCGCTTCTTCAGTTGTCTTAGTCCCGAAGAAGGATGGTACCATGAAGATGTGTATAGACTACCGTGCTTTGAACAAGAAAACCATCAAAAACCAGTATCATATCCCACACATTGATGATTTGATGGACAAATTGCATGGGGCAGTTTTCTTCTCTAAGATTGATATATGCTCTGGATATCATCAGATCAACATTCGAGAGCAAGATATAGAGAAGATGGCATTCTGATGCCACTATGGAAATTTTGAGTTTTTGGTTATGCCATTTGGGCTAGCCAATGCACCAACCACATTTTAGTCTTGCATGAACCATATATTTCGAGATCACTTGAGGAAGTCAGTATTGGTATTCTTCGACGACATCTTGGTATACAACAAGACATGGCAGGAACACATGAGGCACTTGGATGAGGTACTCAACATCATGGGGTCATAGTCACTATATTCCAAGGAGTCAAAGTGTGAGTTTGGAATGACAAAGCTACTATACTTGGGCCACATTATCAACACACGAGGGGTATAGGTGCACCGGGAGAAGATTAGGGCCATTTTGGATTGGCCAAGGCCCAAGAACGTGACACAGTTGAGGAGTTTCTTTGGGCTATGCAGCTATTATAGGAGGTTTGTGAGAGATTTTTCACAGTTGGGGGCATCACTCAACGATATCACCAGACAGGAGGCCTTCATCTGGACCGACGAGTCGCAAAAGGCATTTGATCACATGAAGGAAGTCATGGGAACATGCCCAATATTAGCATTGTCGGACTTCATAGTACCATTTGTATTAGAGTGTGATGCATCATGAGAGGGATCAAAGTAGTGTTGATGCAAGGAGGACACCCCATTTCATTTGAGATACGGAAGCTCAGTCATCCTAAGAGGCTTTACTTGATCTATGACAAGGGAATGCTTGCAATTATGCATGCCTTGACTAAATTTAGACAATACTTGGTGGGTAACAAATTTGTTGTCAAAATAGACCATAACAGTTTGAAGTACTTCCTTGAGCAGAAGGATCTTAGCGAGTTTCAACAGAAGTGGGTGACAAAGGTCCACGCCTTTGATTTTAACATATATTATGTCAAGGGTAAGAAGAACATTGTGGTAGATGCACTATCTAGGAGGCCAACAACTTATTCTTTGATGGAGATTTCAGCAGATTGGAAATCCCACTTGTTAGTGGAATATTCCAAGAACAAGTTCGCTTGTGAGGTATTGGACAGGAAGTTATAGGATGACAGGTATAGAGTCATCGATGACGTCATCTTCTACAAAGAACGAGTCTACCTAGTGCCAGGATTAGGTCTCAGGAAGATGATTTTGGCTGCAGTACACAACTCTCCACTAGCAGGTCATCGGGGTTTTTTCAAAACCTACAGGCAGTTTCGAGAGAGATTCTCTTGGAAGGGTCTCAAATAGGATATGATGAGACATATCAGTGAGTGTGTGACTTGTCAACAGAACAAGTCAGAGCATACTCTTCCAGCAGGGTTACTTCAACCATTTCCCATTCCAGAGCATAAATGGGAAAGCTTATCCATGGATTTTATTACAAGCCTACCCAAGGTTCAGGGTAAGGATTGTATCTATGTGGTGGTCGACAGATTGACCAAGTTTGCGCATTTCTATGCCATTTCGACAGATTACAATGCAGTACAGGTGGAAGAGCTATTCTTCAGAGAGGTTTTTAGACTTCATGGGTTGCCACATAACATTGTCAATGATAGGGACAGTCGATTTATCAACACATTTTGGAGGGAGTTATTTAGATTGGTGGGGACATAGTTGACACCCAACACCAATTACCACCCCCAGACTAATGGGAAGAAGGAGATAGTCAACAAGTGGGTTGAAGGTTATTTGAGGAACTATGTGAGTGGACAGTAGAGAGATTGGGTAAGGTGGCTACATCTCAGGGAGCATTGCTACAACACCACCTTCCACATGTCTATTGACATGACCCCCTTTCAAGCATTATATGGGTATGATGCTCCCACTTTGATTGACTTGGTTTTTGGAGATAGCCAAGATACCAAAGCTAAAGACTAGATAATAGAGATTCGGGAGATTCTCAAAGTACTCAAAGAGAATCCGAAGTTGACACAAAATCGACAGAAGGCGAGTGCAGACCGACACATGACATATCGTAGCTTCGAGGTTGGGGATCTGGTATTCCTGAGGCTACAACATTACAAGCAATCATCCCTGAAGAAGAGTAGAGTGGAGAAGCTCAAGCCCAGGTTCTATGGGCCTTACAAGATCATACACAGGGTGGGAAAGTTTCCTACGAGCTAGAGCTACCAGAGGGGAGCTAGATTCACAATGTGTTCCACGTTTCTTGTTTCAAGAAACCAGTGGGAGAATTCATCAACACTTAAGAGGATATTCCACCTTTGGATGAGGAGGGTCAGTTGGGTTTGGTTCCTAAGGAGGTACTGGAGTTTCGAGAGCAGAGGTTGAGGAGCAGGGTCATTAGGGAGTGTTTGGTCCAATGGAGAGGGCTTCCAGTAGAGGATGCTACTTGGGAGAGCAAGCAAATTTTGCAACACCTTGGATTGGTATTGCTCGAGGACAAACAATCTCGGGAAGGGAGTATTGTAATGTCCCTTTCTGAGTAGGAGCTCTAGATAGGATGGATAAGTAGTCTAAACATCCCCGTTAGACTATAGCCAGGGAAGAATAGGGGAAAACAAGGTCATTTAATGTCATTTCACTAGAGAAATTTATAATTTGAAAGTGACATTAAGTAAAAAGTGGGTAAAAGCACCCTTTAAGTGATTTGAGATAAAAATAGAGGGGCGCATAAGTGATGGAGCTAAAAATAGAGGTCCACAATGAATTAGAGTTTTGGAGGAGTATATGAAGAGAAAAGCGACCTAATTCCTCATTATGCAGATTATGATTTGACATTTGAGCTATGAGGAGAAAACACAGGCTCATGCGAATCAATGAGAATGTGGATTCCATGAGGAATACACCAGTGGGTTGATTTCGGTGTTGAGAGACACACCCTAGTCACCGAAAAGATCATTCGAGTCTTTCATCAGATCGTAGTGACAGATTGGCAGGTTTATATAGCTAGGCACACTTCTTAAGGGAGAGGGCATGAGAGCTGGGAGAATCAGAGGATTAGCTTGTCCCGACCTGGGAGAATCCACATATTTGCTTCCGACCCAGTTGAGAGGAAGGCAGGGCGAATATTTTGAGCTATTACTCGTGAGTTTCCGTCAGAGGATCCTCTTGGGCACATTAGTTAGCCAGTGAGGACACAACACTTGGGGAGGATACATTCAGGGTTCCAGAGAGATTACTGAACCAGATCTGGGGAAACCCTTCCGACCCATTACAGAGGATACTAGGGTGCTTAGTTCGAGACACATACAACCAGATTCCGTTGGTGGAATCAATAGGGTGTAGTAGTTGGCCAGAGGAGGGGCGCACTCCCTAGGGGAGCCCATCTAGGGTTCGTACAGATAAGAAGAGGGCTGATCTTCAGTTCGACAGACACTGAGAGGGTGTTGGAGGTTAGGGCACATTATTTGGGACAAATTCCAGGCAGATCCGAGGACTTTAGCCACTTGGGCGAACATTCCAGTCTTGCAGCAGTTGCCGTGTGAGTTGTTGTAGCATGCATCAGTTCATATCGACCATCCATTGATCCAACATCATTCTTCTGGTTTCAGGTATCATTGCTTTAGTTTCATTATTGTATTCCAGCTAAGATCCATCTAGCTATGATCTAGCCAAGAGATTCATTTTGTTTCCCTGCATGCGGTATTGTATTCGGTCTTATTTTATAATACATAGATTGCAGTTGTTCTGTGTTCTTTATCTATTACATGCTTGATTATATACTGTTAAACAATTGTTCCATCTGAAACCACATGTAAAATCACCATGCATGTTAAAACTGAATTACTAAATGCATCCAAAAACCTAAAGTGTATTAGTTCTTACAACAAATAATTGATAGTTGAGGCATATATTCCGATATGCAGAATTAAGAATATTACATTTTTTCTAAAATCCCGAAAATTAAATTTTTTTTTTTCAAAGTTTTCTTTAGTGAACTATGAACTTTTTTTACCAATCCAAAAATGAATCTCGGTCGTTGATCACCAAGGTGAATGCTATCCGGGTTGTCAGTTTTACTAACTCCCTAGTTGTCATTGAAACAAAAAATTCGACCTTCTAGGCCAAATTTAACTCTGCAACTTGCAGATCATGCCATCGATCATCTCCTCAACCATTCTCAGTGCAAATTTGACCTAAATTTTCTTAGAAATTTGGGGATTTCACTCTAGTTTCACAAATTTCTCCAAATCCATCATAGATGAAACTCTACAACATCGAATTTTCCCAATTCACACTGTTCTTTGGCCCATATGGGTTTGGTGTTGAACTAGAAGCTCTGATACCAAATTGTGGTCTGGGCCACATTACTACAAAACAACTTTGATACTAAATTGTAACATAGTCGCTTGTTAAAAATGGGTCTAAATTCTCTATGGAAATATAAAATTAACACATGCAACAGGCTCATAAAATTACAACAACAACATGCTGAAATACTCATGTAATTAATAACATAAATAAACCATGAATGCATGCATATCAAGAAACACAACAACATTCAAATGCAAATTTACACAACAGAATAAGCATATATAATACGACATAAACTTATATTTAAATTGTTGAACCAACTGGCTATGTACAAGGGATGTTTCTTCTAGCCATAGGCATTGGTGTTCATTTTCTCTCAACAACAACCCACCCCTAAGCTGAGGCTATGAGTCCACAAGGAGGTCTGGCCCTCTCGGTTTTCCACTCTCCATGATCAGTAGCCCAAAACCCAGGTTTCACTCCAATGACAGTTCCAATCCACCAGCTCTCTTCCCGTCAACCCGCACAACCCAAGGAATGGAATCCCCCTTCTTTGTCACGTAGTCCTCCAGGCCTTCCCACTTCCCTCCAGGCCTCCAATGCACTTGGTTGGCTAGGAATCTCATAGTCAGTGACTCCAGGAACTCTTAGTTGTTCTAGGAGTGATCATAACATCCTTCTCAAGGCTCTTGAGCCATTTCCTCAACAAGAAAATGTGCTACAGGCTCACAACCCAATTTACAAGCACACTACCTACACTTTCAGTGTAAATGTAGCCCTCTAATGGTTGTTCTTATACACAACATGGTTGGTGCTCTTCCTAGCACTCAACACTCTCTTCATGTCTAGAAATCAGCATGAAAAAAAAACTGTCTTCTTCCCCTACTCAAATTTACTTCTTCTCCCATGCTTGCTTGACTCTCACTCTTCCCAAGGTTGATTGTACTCATACCCATGTTTTCAATAACTAGGTGAAGTGACTTTCTCACCCAACCTCTTACATG
>SNQJ01S0026928.1:0-18884 GCA_010110895.2 Picea sitchensis
ATTTTTGCTTTATAATATGGTATATTTTGAAATATAAAAATAAAATAAAAACGGAAACCAATATTTTTTTTTTTTAATTATTATTTTAATTTCACAAAGATTCTCTTTTATAACAAAGAAAATTAGCAGTAAAGTTGTTTATACCTACTTTTTAATATTTTAATATAATAGTTATATGTAATTCAAAACTAATAATTAAAGCAATTATAGTAATTGTATGTAATCCAAAACTAATAATTAAAGCAATTAAACTAATTGCCTACTTATCTAGAACTGCAAAGGTAACAGAGCTACTTACCTAGAACTGCAAAGGTAGCAGAGATGTAGGCAATAGCTATAGCGTTAGAGCTAGAGTAGGGGCCTACGGGGGAGGAAGAAAACCAAGGTAATGGGAAGGGAATGCAACAATGAAACTAAATATATGTCAAGAATAGTTTTTCGAAGCAGATTAAGTTTCAACCATTTTCATTTTTTCATTTTTTCAATTTTCGACATTAACATGTAGTGGCACTTGTTTTTATAAGGTGGATATTCATTGGTCAAATTAAAGTACCAACCATTTAAAACCAAAAGCTATGCCTTTTCTTCAAAATTGGCTATGAAATTGAAGTTAGTTCATGGTTTTCCTAATGATAAAGTGGCTCCATCTACATAAGAAACATTGCATTTCAATGAAGTTAGTTCATGGTTTTCCTAATGATAAAGTGGCTCCATCTACATAAGAAACATTGCATTTCAATGATAATGTTGGAACATCATAAAATAAGAAACATTACATTACATTTCCTAATGATAATGCTGGAACATCATGTAATTTTCAAGTTTTTTCTATTTCAACACATTGCATTCAATCTCTCATATATTTTAGGATTTGTGGTTTTCATTAATTGAAAGCAACATGGGTGGAGTCGAATATCATGAATGCAAGCATTTCACTTGTTAACAAGGGTTTTTTTAGATGTTGTCTTTTCACAAAGAGTGGAATTTTGTATGGGAGGGCCTACCAAATGACCTTTATCTTTCACTCCCAAACAATTAATGTATCTCTCAATTTACAATGAGAATGTAGGTCTATATAAAACATGGAGTTATATTTAAATAAGTATAGAAAATAATACATGTAAACTCTTTTGTGTCTCATAGGTTGTTTCATTTTGAGCAAACATTAATGGTTACAATGTAGGGAGTTAGCTTCCAAATAACAATGTTGTAATGAAATAATGTCATGCTAAAATCAATGCATCAGAAGAAGAAACATAAAAACTTCATGGTGAAATCAATGCAATGTAAGAAGAAGCATAGCAACCACATTTGTTGAAATCAATGCATCTTAATAAGAAGCATAACAATCACATGTTGAAATGAATACATTGTAAGAAGAAATATAACACTTGCATGTCAAAATTAATGCATCCTAGGAAGAAACATAAAAACTTCATGATGAAATCAATGCATCATAAGAAGAAACATAACAACCCAATATTCAAATCAATGTACCATAAAGAGGGGCTTGAGTATAATATATGTATGTATGCATGTTAAAAACCTTAATGGTTTTACAAGGATTCATCAACATTGCTTTCACATAAACTTACACCAATTTTTCAATGAAAAAGAAGGAAATCACCATTTTCTGAATGTATTCTCCATTAGTAGACAATTGCTAGTCATATATGGATCGATTGTGATTGCAGGTTGGGAATCCTCTTTCCTTTCTTTAGACTTGAAATTGCTTGGAAGAATGGCAAGGGTTTCTTTAGAAAGTGCAACTACGTCAATATTCGATTCTCTATATACATGAAGAAAATATTTTTTTACAATTTATTCTTTATATTCTTTAATACTTTCCATGACTGGTATAAATGACATATTTTGCATATTGATTATACCATTTGCCTAGTATATGATCAACCTGGAATCCCCATATTTTGCAATTGAACCACTCACATTTCCATTGCTAAACTCTTTAGCATTTAAAGAGCAATTACTCTACCTAATTATTTGTTCCAACTCCCAATGTTGCTTTGAAATGATTATTTGATGGTCTATAGATAGGAATAAGACACCTCCCACTCCACTGTGTTTTAAATTTTCTTTACTAGCACCATCAAAATACCCCTAAGGATTTGATTTCTCAATGTTTGGGCTAGTGACCACTCTTGGAAACTTGTATGTCTATTTTTTCCATAGACCTTCATAAGCATGCTTAATTTGATAATAGATTTGAAGGGGAAACATTTTTTATGTTGAAATATCATTTCATTTGTTACTAACCAAAGAGCTCACATAACTATGCATGGGAGGCCTCTGTGAGCCTTGATAGATTTATCCTTGAACTAGTTTTCCAAATATCCCACTACAAAGCCTCCTTATCATTTTCCTTTCCCCCTGATAATTGCATTACCTCCTCCCATACTGACCTGGTAAAAGGACATGCTATCAAAAGTGTGGGAGTGCCTCCATCATTTTTGCAAAAAATACATCTCCCTAGACGATACCATATTCTTCTTTTACAATTTCCCTAATTCAATATTTTGTTTGCAAGGACTATCCATAAAACACTCGTTTTTTAGCAAAGTTGTTATTTTCCAAATAGGATTCCCCCACCATTTCTTGTCAATTTCCTCATCTCCTTGGAACATATCTTGATATCCTAACCTAGCAATGTATCTTCTTGATATGTTGACATATTGCTTCCTCCCCTTGCAACCCTATCATGCTTGCATTATTCCAACCTTAATTGTGTATTGAAGACTTGCAACATCAACTACCTTTGCCAAACAATATATATTATTCATATTTAAAGTATTAATCATAGGATCTAGGAGATTGAAATTTCCTACACTTCCCACCCAAGGATCACTTCCTATTCACACTTTGGTCCCATTTTCCACCTTCCAACCAACCTTCCACCAATAAGTGGAAAGGCTTTAACTAGTGCACTCTAGACGTTGTTGTTGTAGATTTTACTTATTTCCATATCCAATCCTTAAAAGATAATGGTTCAAAGTATGTTTTCCTCATTACCATATTACATATTCCTTCCTCTTTTAATAATCTTCAAAGGCTCTTACCAACCAAAGCTTGACCTAAATGATATATATTTTTAGTATGAATCCATTCACTAAGGCAACTGCAATTTGTAGATGGTAGACTTTGGCAGAATTATGGTTCAATGTCTTACAATTGAATCATACACAAGATACATGATTGGGATGTTGAATTTGAGAAAAATATTGTGGACTTTTTGTTCACCTAGATGGTCATTCGACCTAGAAAAGGACAGTTGGATCCTTCTACATTGCANAATTATGGTTCAATGTCTTACAATTGAATCATACACAAGATACATGATTGGGATGTTGAATTTGAGAAAAATATTGTGGACTTTTTGTTCACCTAGATGGTCATTCGACCTAGAAAAGGACAGTTGGATCCTTCTACATTGCATCTTGACATTTGATTGAGTTGTCAAGCATTTTCAGGGATGTGTCAAACTTACAGTTGATTCACTTCTCTTGGTTTGCTCTCATCAGATTGGAGTTCACATTAGTGACCAAATTACAAGAATTTTGGCTCACATGATTACATAGTGAGATTTTCTAGAGTTTTCAGCATCCATACTTGGCGGTTTTTCACGTAGTTCTTCATTGAGGCTCAGATCGGGAGTTTCAACATGAAGACTTGTAGATGTACCAGTTTATGTTGCATTGTTGGTATTATTGTTTGGACTTATGATTGAGGGGGGGAATGTTAGCCTTTGACTCTTATACAATCATGAAGTCCTAGTATATCATATTTGTACTTCACATTCTAGGATATAATTTTTATCCAAAGTGTGTTTCTAGATTCCTATTTTTCCTCCTCCTACCTTTTCTCCCGATGAGGTGTCGTTGTGAGAGAAATTGATGTGGTTTCATTCTTGTATTATATATTTGTATCATTAAAATGAATACAAAGTCAAGAATATGGCTTGAGGCCTTTTCCGCCAAAGCTATTGTCCTCATCTTGCATGTTTTATTTCTTCATAGCTTATAACTTAAAAGTGTCTATATAAAATGTTTAAAATTACTTTATTCAATACCATTGTAAATTTAATAAATATTAATCTATTTAATAAGATTGCAACCTCGGTATATTGTTAATTACCACCCATGGAACTTTATGAGAATAAACCTTCCACAATCGTTATAAATATTGGGAATATAAGTATTGAGGTGAAACTATAAGGTTGTTTAGAAATGTTGGGAATATAGGTATTGAGGTTAGAAATTATAAGGTCATTTTGAAATACCATCAATAATGAGTAGCAAAAAGTTTAACCTAGTCTTCTAAAAAGCACATGGCTACATCAATCCATAATATGAGAGCATGAAATTGTAGAATGAAAGTAGTGTAAATAGTTTTTTTTGTAATTTTCCTTCATACACTTGAGTGGGCCTAATGGTTAAGAACACGTGTTCCCTCCTAGGAGGTCATAGGTTCAAATTTAGCGGGGGGTACGGTATGTACACCTCTGTAGACTTTAGTAGTCAAATTGTTGTGTGGAAGGGAAAATGTTCATTTAATTATTTTAATGATTTTACATAAAATATGTTTAATAAAATTTAAAATTCTTACATAAATATGATAAGATTCAAAATTCATATATATATATATATATATATAGATATGATATTTATAAATTAGATATTTCTACTTATGTAAGAAATATAGAGCACAAAAGCTCTAGTGTTAATTGGGGAGGTGAGAAAGAATTTTTGAAAACCTGCAACTGTTTTGGTGGCCTCTAATGGCGTGGAGGTCATCCTGATGGGGTCTCTAAGGTATCCTCCTTACTTAGCTAGGTTTTGTGGTGTTCTCAGATGGCTTTGTTGCCACTCCAATTGGTATTTCGGGGGATCCTCTATACTTAGTTAGGGTAGTTTTGTCATTTCCTTCGGAGTTTCCAACTCTTTTAATGGCGGTTAAAGCTTCCTTGGTGTTAATTTTGTGGGACCTGGTGCTACTAGTTCCTTTGGAGCACCACACATAGTGCGCTCCACAGGGCTTAGGATTAAGTTTGTTTTTTCTTGGATTTGACATGAGTTTATAACTGCTTGTCTTGTCGGTCTGGTGGCCTACTTACACTTAACTCTGCCTTTACTTGTCCCTCTTAGATAGTGGTTTTTCCTGGCGTTTAAACCTGAGCTACCTTTAGTGGAAGTCAGGTGGCACTTCTTCTCTAGCTCCAGCTGCTTCCATGACGGAAGCAGCGGTCAACGCACTTATGAGTGTGGTTGACAAGGTAGCCTAGGAACATGTGGGTCTTTTTAATGTTACTGACACGCCTTCATTAAATGTTCACCTACCTTCCCTTGAACCCTCTCATGTGGTAATGAAGAATCCATCAGAGCCTTATTCCTTCTCCCGTGAGGACAGAGTTAATCGTTTGAGGCTGGTTAATGAGCATTATGTACATGCTTCTCCTGGGTGCATTGTTACAAACAATTCTCTCAAGCGACTGGGTGGTGGAGAGACTAGCTCTGTTGGTCATAAGTTTTTTCCTAAGTGACAATCTGTTAAAACGTTGTGGCTGCCTAACCGGGCACATCGGAAAATGGTGTTGGGAGATTATTTGGGTCTGGAGGAAGTGGTGAACTTGGCCCTAACTGCTCTGGTTGGTAGGTTCTCCTATCGCTCGCGTTGTACCACTCCATTACTTACATGGGTGAAGTCGAACTGGTCACCTTTGGTAGGCTATACACCGGAATTATTTTTCCTCCTCAGAGGTTGGTTCGGCTTCAATTTTCACTCAACGAACGACATAGTGAAAATATTTGGTAGGCTTTGGCCTTATGATGGTGGGAGCTTGATGCTCAAAAGATGGAGGATCTCCTTTGATCCTGCACAGGACTATTTTCAACTCAGGCACTTGTGGGTACTACTACCTGGTCTACCGTTAAATTTGTGGAATAAAAAAGCACTAAAAACCATTGGAAATGCTCTAGGTCATTTTATTTGTGTTGATGAGACTTCTTTGTGTGCGCCGGATCGCCAGCTTGGTAGGATTTTGGTGGAGGTTGATATTCACTCCAGTCTTCTAGAAATGATGGACATACAATGGCGTGATCAATTCTTTACACAAAGACTTGATTATTTAGGACTACCGTTATGGTGTACCCTCTGTCGAAGGACTGGACACCTAAGAAATTATTGTCAGGGGTATGTGAGGAGGAAGAGTCGTAGAACTCCCATCTCAGGAAAATGCCAAGATGTGATTCGCCAAGGTTCACCTCGATTGCTCGAGAAGTACCTTGTCCTATTTCCTCAGACTCTCCGACCGGCTCAGGCTCAAACACTCTCACAGGTAAACTAAAAGTTCATTATCCTAGTTTTTTTAATTCGCTCACCTCTTGGGAAAATATTGCATTGGATGCGTCATCACAGTCGAGTGTCGAGTCTATAATTACTCATTGTGACCATGTTCCAGTTTATCTGATTGTTTCCACATCTTTTGAGAACCCCCTTACCCCTAAGTTGGTTTATGCGCCTATTGGTGACTTTACTATTAATCCGGTGGAAGACAAGTCTTTACATGGCTCGGTAAGGACCCACTCCACTCGGTCGGAACCAAGGGTGTGTACCCTGACCTCTGTCATTCCTTCTTGTGATTTGGGGGTTTCCTTACCTGAACTCCAAACTTTTTCTGAGACCTCTCGCGTGGGGGAAGAAGTGGGGGGGACTGAGCCTTTTTTAATCTCAGGCTATCAGGAGACTGAACCTGGTGACTGCTTACTTGGGGAGACTTTGGATTCGTTAGTCCCACTACTCCATGACGTTGACTCCATGGTGTCACTCACAAATTTTTAAGTCAAAAGTATTTTAATTCTTCTGGGCTCTACCGATTTGGTGAACCATTTTGAACTCTGTTATGGGGGGGTTGGATCAAGTTATGCTTGGTCTAAAGGATTGGTATTTGAGACATCCCTGATTAAGATGAGAAGTGCCTGAAAGAGGGCTATTCTCACGGTGACCACACCTATTGTAAACTCTCCTTCTTCTACAGACTCTAGGGTGCTTAGAGGCATGAAAGCCATTGCACAAGCCAGATCATGATCCTTTTATCCCTAAACATATGAGGGGTGGGGGGGACCCTAAAACAAGCCTCCATGCACAGAGTTCTTAGAAAATTCAAACTGGATGTGATATTTTTACAAGAGACACTAGTATATGAGGAGAAGGCATGTCTCTTTATGCTGAAGTTTGTTCCAAATTGGTGTTCTTGCATGGTTAGCTCTGTGGGAAATTCGGGTGGGCTCCTGACGACGTGGGACCCAAATAAGTTTGTAATGACTCCTTCACTATGCAGTGGGGGTATCATTCTCAAAGGAATCTCACTAGAAAACAAACATGATATTTGTTTTTTAAATGTTTATGGGCCTTGTGTCGGGAGAAAGATATTTTGGGATCAGGTGGCATTGGGGGGCCTACTAGACTCTAAAAATATGATTTTTGTAGGGGAATTAAGCTTTACAACAAGATTTGACGAGGTCTGTGGTGCGGTTACACAACTGGATAAACTTGTTGATTATTTCAAGTGTTTGTTTTTGGATAATCATTTGATTGACTTGTTACTGGATGAGATTGTTCCTACTTAGAGGAATGACAGAAGTGGTTTGGATAGTATCTCAAAGTGCCTGGATCAATTTCTTGTCTTAGAAAACCTACTAAATGATGTGGGAAGGTTTCAGACTTGGGTGGACCTCCCTTTTGTCTCGGATCATGCACCAGTGGTAGCCCAGTTTGACTTTCAACAGTTTTCGGTGGCCTATCCCTTCAAGTTAAATCCTTTGTGGTTGAATGAGTCAAATTTCATGCCTATTATTAATGAGGTTTGGCAGGATCCTGACTTTCTGTTGGAACCAGATGTCCAGATCAAGTTCGTATTGAAGTTAAAAGTTTTAAAGGCTTGGATTAAATCATGGGCTAGACTTAGACAGTGTGAAAATAAAAAAAAGACTAACCACTCTTGAGGAGGAAATCAGGGTGGAATTATTAAATTTACCAAGGTCTGGTTTGTACCCAAACAATGATTGCATACTGAAGTCCCTAGAGACTGAACGTAATCACCTCCTTCTCATCAAAGAAGAACATTGGCGACAAAAGAGTCGTGCAATCTGGTTAAAATGTGGGGACCGGAATATTAAATACTTCCATAAATATGAAAGCGAAAAGAGAAATCAAAAACATATATGGGATATTTGTGATGAAATTGGGTAGGAACATAGAGGACAAGAGGCTCTAAAGTCTGAGGAAAACAAATATTTTAAAAAGTTGTTCACTGCGGATCCCCACATTTCCCCTGTGGAACAATTGAATCTTGTCAAACTGTTTCCATGCTTTATTTATGTGGAGGACTCTATTCTCATTGATAGACCGGTCACCAAACATGAAATTTGGGATATTTTAAAACTCTTTGCAACTGATAAAAGTCCAGGATTGGACGGCTGGATGATTGAGTTTTATACAATTTGTTTTTATGTTGTGGGGGATGATCTATTGGAATTAGCTAAAGACACAAGAATTAGAGGGAGGATTAAAAGCTCCTTGAATACTACTTTCCTAGTGCTGATACCAAAGGAGAATAATCCTCAGACCTTTGGGGATTACAGACCTATTTCGCTTTGCAATCTATGCTACAAGTTGATATCCAAGGTGATTGCAAATAGAATAAAACCCATACTCTCGAGGGAGCTTTCAAGTGAACAACTTGGGTTCTTGAAGGGAAGGCAAATATTGGACGCCATTGGAACAACGCAAGAATGTATACACAGTATCAAAGCTAGAAAGAAAAAAGGCATGATTCTCAAACTAGAGCTAAGAAAATCTTATGACTGTGTTAATTGGGATTTCTTACGTCTGATACTTGTACAAACTAGGTTTAGTGTAAACTCTATAAATTGGATTATGAGCTATGTGGCTAGCTCCTCATTTGCGGTTCTGATCAATGGGGAGTCCTCTCATTTCTTCACTAGTAGTTGGCAGCAGGCCGGAGTGGACAGAAGGATGATTATGGGGAAAGAAAGCATGCAGAAACTAAAGTAACAGCTGAAAGGAAACAAAGCACGCATGAATGTAAGAAAATGTGCACAAGGAAAGCGACAATTGGAAGGAAGAACAACACGTGCACATGAGAGGAATACCTAATGTCGGTAGGGTTAGGGTTTTGGTAATGTATTGTAAACGGATGAAGAGCCCGAAATGTATAAATATAGATACATAGGTATCATAGGGAGTTGGTTGTTTTTGGCATTAGAGTTCGGTAAGATTGGGCTTTTGCATTATTGTTCCATCTTAGATATGTACGAGTTGATGTGAAATGTAATGTTGTTATTTACTATTTTGTAAGTTGTTGAGCTAGAGGGGAGGAGAGAAGGAATATATGAGGATTAGATCGCAGGGTGAGGAGCCTGGTGCGATCTAGTCTGCCTCATATATATCTTACCCATCTAAGGAGAATTGTAAGTGCACGTCATTGTAGATGCAGAACTACCATAATAAAAGAGTCGAGAGCCAATTCTTTGTGGACGTATCCCAAGAGGGGGTGAACCACGGTAATATCTGTGTAATGTGATGAATGCATCCATATCTTTATCTTCTTTCAGCAGTTAATTGTTGTGCTTAATGAAAGAACGAGTTATAACATTGCTATGAAATATAGTTGTGTTGTTAAGGGAATAAACTATTGAAGGTAATGCATAGTCGCGAATATAGTAGATTGCAATCACAAACTATAGTAGATGGCTCTGAATACCGATCTCATATATCATACTCAATTCCGAGCTGTAAACACCTGAGTCTTACAACCACCCATTAAAGCTATCTCGGGTGAGACTACGCAGCGCATCCGTGTGTTGTGTTGCCTTCTGGTTTACCAGGAGGGCCGATAGTTTTAGAGGCTTTGTTGGAAACCCAAAAGACATGAACCTTGGGTCAATAACTCAGAAGGTAAAGAAGGAAGAGTAACCAACAAATGGTTCTGTTGTTGTTGGTAGGAACGAGACAGGACTGAGTAGAGGAGAAATATTGAGCAGGAAAAGAGCAAAGAAAAGAAGAGAGAAATGAGCCATTAGAAGGGAATGCTGAGACCATGGAACCCTACGAAAGCAAAAATTGAAAGCTGGTTGAGAACCAAAGAACTAGAGTTTGCACAAAAAGACAATAGAAACCATAGAATAACACCTCACAAATATATGGATAAATACATGTTTACCGATTTACACAAAGTCTTTTTCTGTAATTTTCCACATCTACTGCAAGAGTGGATACTAAGGTTGAAGGACAACCACGCGACGAACCAGATTCGACAGCTAGATTGGACTCTAGTACAGATTGAGCAGTCACAGCAGGTGAACAACAAATTCACCCGCGCAGTAGACTTTTGGCTTGACAGTATTATGGAAGGCTTCATAATGGAGTTTGCAGTTGACACAGCGAAGTCATATAGCGCAGTGAAGCACAGATTTCTATGTGGACCCCGAGGAAGGTACATTCGATCACTATATACTTCTATTAAGATACTGCTATATAACAAAGGTGTAATGACAATGGAATCAAACAACTAAACTTCCCTGCGTGCATGGGGGAAGGGGGGAAGCACTGACATAGAGAGGAGAAATGGAAGGAGTTAAGGATAAAGGCAAGAAGGAGGAGGAACCCTTGGACCCGATTATGATGGATGACGACCAGATCTAGCGAATCTTGGAAAGACACGTAGCAGAGCACCCTACCAATACAAGGTGAATACCAAGAAGAGAGTCTTATCCATGAGGGAAGGATTGGAGAGCGATGAGGAAGAGGTAGAGGATCTCCAGGATGTGGAGAAAATTGAGGAAATCATGCGCGCAACATACGAGAGGAAGACGAGAGGTCCAAGAACGGGAGGAGAAGGCAACCATCCTATCCATATTAATGTCAATGTGGAACCCATAAACCCATGTGCGACTAATACACCAAAGAGAACACCACCATTTAGACAACCGAAGTTCGAAGCAAGTCTGACAGCAGGAAGTACATCTACACAAGGAGCAACAACTGGAGGAGCCAGTTCAGGCAGCACTAGTCAAGTATCTACACCGCGCAGAGGAGGTAGTAGCTCAATATTCAGAATGGAAAGACACGATCCCACGATTAGATTACCAGAATTTCGAGGAGAAGCAACTGAAGACCCTGAGAAACATTTGTTCATTTGTGAAAAGATATGGGAAGCAAAACAGATCACTGATGAAGATACCAAACTCGCGCAGCTAGCGATTACGCTAAGAGACCATGCACTAGACTGGTATATGAGTCTAGACACAAACAATGCCCCTGGAACAACAAGGACACTGGCTGACATTAAGAAGTTATTAATAAATGAGTTCCAGAAGCTGAGCTCAGAGGATTAGTACATGAACGAGATGATCGAAATAAGACAGAAACCGGGAGAGTTTATATGGGAGATCGATCAGAGATTCAAGCGACTGAAGGGAAAGTTAAAATACCTTATGACCGATATGTAGCATTGGCACATGTTTGTCAACTCACTACTCCCACACTTAAAATATCCTTTACGAAAACAAAAATTTCAGATGCAGGCAGAGGCTCTACATGCAGCCTTGCAACTGGAAGAGAACTAGTACCAACAGACAAACCCAACTATTGAAGAATTGAAGGAGGATTTGAAGCATCTAACATTTCAGTTGAACCAGAATAAGAACAAGGACAAATGAGAATTCGTTTGGTGTACCACATGCAGGACGAAAGGACACCACACGAACGAATGCCCAACATTCGCACATTATATGGTAGCGGGAATGCCAAATTCGTTACCACCGGGAGGACTATGGTGCAAAATCTGCAAGAAACCGGGTCACGACCCCTATCACTACATGATGATGCAGAAATACCAGACAGTCCCAAAGAGTTCATATTGAACATTTTGTAAGTCAGTAGGCCATGACGATAAAGATTGCAGAACTATGGAGCTGATGTGAGAAAGAACATCATATGCATATAGAGTATAGGCCAAAATGTTGATTGGGCAAGCAACACCACAGTTTAACTAGGTTCCAACTTCATACAACATTATGCAGTAGCAGTATAATATTGCGCAACAACCATACAATAACGCGCAGCCGCAGTTCAACTCGGCACAACCCCAGTACAATATCGCATAGTATAATTAGGGGCCACAGTATAACGCACCAAGAGGTGATCGAGCAGGCTACAGAGGAGGAGGACGAACTAGAGGAGGTTTCTAACGAGGTAGAGGACTAGTCACATGTCACAATTGTTAACAACCAAGACATTATGCACGAGAATGTCCACTACCACCAACGACTTGTATGTATTGTTGCGCATCGGACCACGATATAGAGGAATGTCTGACTTTACTAGTAAAGATTCAAGAAAAGAGGAACCAGAACAATCAGAATGTTCAGTGGATTTCGGCCGAAGCAAGGGATGACAGATGAAACATCAATATAGTCACTCGTGGAGGAACGAAAACAAGAAATGATGCAGGTCAACAGGAACCAGCGTAGAACCAATGGGTAAAGAAGAACATTGAACCAAGGAAGTAGTTCAACGTGCAAAAGGAAAAGGATAACTGAATATGGAAAATCCGACCCATCCGTCGAACAATGCCAAAAATAAAGGAAAAAACTAAAACAATAATAACCCAGGACTAGGGGGAAACAACTCCCAATAGAACCCACCTGCTGGGGGCAACCAAAATCAGGGGAATCAAAACCCCCAAGGGGGCAATAACAAAAAACTCCAAGGGAGGAACAACAAAAACCTTCGGACGAAATTCCCTTGTGCCCTTTGCAGTGAGCATGGTCATTATACTCACCATTTCCCCCAAATCGCCGACTTCAAATGGATGAAAGATTCCATGAATGCAGCACGTCCTCCAACATCGCCTACCCCTCAGCAGGCCCCACAACAATATGTGCAACAACCAACCCCGGTGGTGTTTCAAAACCCTATTATGCATCAAGGTGTGATGAATACCCAACAAGAAATACACCTTGCCCCACCACAAATGGGATAGTATTAAAACCCTAGGAATCCAACGGATCGCACTATCCTCCTCACTAGCGAAGAAGAAATTCTTCTACAAATGCGCATTCATCAATACAACACACTCCTGAATATACTCCCATCACTTCGGAAGCAGTTCCAGTTTCAGCCAGACAACCTTTGATGATTCCACGCCCGAGCACTGAAACACCCCTTCATATTCCTCACATCCCATTACGACAGAATGTCAACAACCCTCAGACTAGGGAGACACACAATTAGAGCATGGTCTATGATTTGGCACAATCTCCTGCAGCCATGTCAATCTTGGAAGTCCTCCAAACCTGTCCCACTCAACGAAAATCATTAATGCTTTCTTCCTTGGGGGAAATCGACCTGGCTGATGCTAGACTCATCACCTTTGATTTAGATTGTGGGGAACCCCGTCTCCCCACTTTGGTAGCTTTCCAAATACCAGTTAAAATTCGGAACATCACAGTTCATCGATGCATCATTGATGAAGGCGCATCCACATGCATCATGTCCAAAACCATATGGAAGAAACTTGGCTCCCCCGAGCTAATACCATCCACCATCACTTTGAGAGATTATGATGGACGACCATCCTCTCCTAAAGGGCTCTTTCAAAATGTTCTCGTTGAACTCGGGGGCAAAACCATTCTCATTGACATTGAATTTATCGATGCCCCGTTCGATTACAACATCTTGTTTGGACATAGCTACATGTATGCTATGAAGGTTGTGGCCTCTTCTGTGTTTTGAATGATGATGTTCCCCCACAATGGTGATATCTTCACCATTGACTAAGTTTCACATTACGAGCCCAACCCTTCCTCCAACATCGATAACATCCTACCTCTTGTCCAAAATAATCACGACGCCTACCCACTTATCAAGATCGGCCCCAGAATTTTCAAAGACCCATCCTTGTTAGGGACATACCATGGAGAACCACTGTTCATACATCCCTTAGCACAAGTATGTGTCATATCTTCCAATGGAATAGAAACTGGAGATACCCTTCCTCCCACCGAGGCTTCTTCACCCCCTGACGTCACACTAGTCGCAGACATCCCACCTTAGGAACCCCTTGAGAACCCTATGACACCACTTGTCCCCGATTTCACTCTCCCCTAGGGTCAAATCTCAATTTGGGAGACATTCCCCCAAGCCATTACGCAAATGCCCTTCTTCTACCCCCCACCGGGCGTACAAGCTTTCCAGGTAGCCGCAGCGCTTACGCTTCCTAACATGGTGTTGGCCATTCCGATATGGTATCTACATCCATCCGCGATGTTCCCTCAACCATCCCTCCCTCCCCAAACAGAAGGAATCCTGATGCAAATTCTAGTACTAACTCCAACCATACCATCCTCACCCCCACTTGCTAGCACCACCGCTACAACTGGGGGCAGACGAAAGAATAAAGAGCCCACCTCTCCACTTCCCCCACGAGTTCAACCTCCTTGCGCACTATGCGAGAGAGAAGGACACCCCACAAATCGATGTCCCTCTCTCCCCAAGTTACACAATCTGATCCAACTCCCCCGAGAAACCGCATCATCTGTCACTTCTAGTACTACCACCAAATCCCCTACTACATGTAGCAAAGGGTTGTGAACCAAATTCGCATGTGCCATTTGTTCTGAGTATGGACACTACACCCACCATTGCCCTGGGCTACCTCATTTTTTACAGACACTAATGACAGTACGCCAAAGATTTCAGCAAGAATCCCCTCCATCTGCATCATCAAGTACCCATGTCACTGACATCCATTATGTCACAACCTCGGTCAACGAACATATGAGATGTCCTTTCTCTCTTTGTAAATCCCCTTATCATTTTACGTACCAATGTCCTACGACCATAGAATATAGGCACCGACAAATGGCCCTTATTCAAAATCCTACACCCACCCCACTTCCAGTGACACTAGTGATTACCCCTACTCCATCTACAGATATTGTTCATATTATCTCTCCTAAGCCGAAGGCACTTCCCACTCCTCCATGGTTCATGGATAGCCTATATGAGGATTTGCCCTGAAATCCTCCCAATTCTTCGGTTCATTTTCCCATACAAATCTTACGCCCGACCACAATTTTTAACCCACAATATCTCGACATTTTGTTCATTTCAAGAAAATCGTCGCAACCTACTTGCACCACCCCCCATACATCTTCGCCACCTAAAGACAATCACATGGTTAAATTCACCAATGTTACTTCCCCGGATCCCCTATATTCTCGCATATTCCACTGCGACGAAGACATCCTTGAGGAATTAACTACGCCCGATTTCCCATGGAATGCGCTCCACCACAGAGCTCTCTTTCTCGCACATGAAGCCTTTAGCTTTCCTAGTCAAACCTCCATATTCACAATCGAAACTAAGGATTTCATCCCATCCGGGCATATAGACTGGTTCAACAACCCTATCCCTGCCCCTGATGCTTTTTAAGATGACAACATGGACAACATTTCCCCCACTATCAAAATTGATATTTCCATTAAACCAGGAATCATAGAGGAAATCACCATTGGCATCACATGCTCCCCTGAAGAACTCATATCTTACAAATCTCTCTTCCAGGAATACTGGGACATTTTTTCCTGGTCATACATGGAGATGCCCGACCTTGATCCCTCTATTATCAAACATCATATTGACACATGGCTTGATGTTACCCCTGTACATAAAAATCAATTCCCACTGCACCCATCCAAAGCAGCGGCCATCAAAGACGAAATTAACAAACTACGTGTCGTCGGGTTCATATACCCCATCGTATACACATCATGGGTCTCCAACCTCATCCCCGTTAATAAAAAAATAGAGCACTATTCGCATCTGCACTAACTTTCATGATCCCAATCACGCTTGTCCTAAAGACAACTTCCCAACACCTTTCATTGACCAAATTATCGATGATTGTGCTGGACACAAGGCCCTATCCTTCATGGATGGTTTCTCTGGCTACAATCAAATTAAGATTCATTCAGCAGACCAATACAAAACCGCATTCATTACCCCATGGGGTACTTTGGCATATCGTGTCATGCATTTTGGCCTCAAGAACACAGGTGCGACATTCCAATGGGCCATGATGTACATTTTTCATGATCTAGCTCGTATCATCCTCGCATACTTGGACGACCTCACCGCTCGATCCAAGAAACAAACTCAACATCTAGATGACTTACGAGTCATATTTCAAAGGTGTTGTCAGTACAATATCCACTTGAACCCCCTCAAGTGTGTATTTTGTGTCACCATTGGATGCCTCCTTGGGTTCATCGTTTCCCAACACGACGTCACTGTAGACCCCCTCAAGGTCCAAGCCATCAAAAAAATTCCACCACCTCGGAATTTATGCCAACTACGGAGCCTACAAGGCAAAGCTAACTTTTTACACCGCTTTGTCCCTGATTACGCCACTCGTGCACACAGTTTCCTTCGCTTGTTGCATCATGATATCCCATTTCGATGGGATGAACATGCTCAAACCACTTTTGATGATATAAAAGTGGAACTCTCCAATGCACCTTTAATTAGTCCACCTGACTATGATCGTGACTACATCCTCTACTTATCGGCCTTAGCCTTCTTAGTAGCAGGAGTTCTCATACAACTAGGGGATGATGTCTGCGAGCATGTTATTTACTATATTAGTAAAACCTTTCAGGGCCACCCTTGAAGTACAATCATGAAGAGAAACTCGCCCTTGCAGTTGTCCTCGTAGTCCAGAAACTGTGTCATTATATGTTTCTTTGCACTACCAAAGTCGTCGCAGATTTCAACCCCATGCAGTACTTGCTAAGTCAACGACAAATTAATGGCAAATTTTCCCGATGGATCGTCATCCTTCAGGAGTACGACCTAGAGTTTTCCACTCCTAAAAGCAAGAAAGCACTTGTCCTCACTGAACTCATCATGACATTTCCCTCAGATGCTTCTAGTCCACCCATCAATACAGAGTTCCCCGATGAACACCTCTTCTACATCACCTCAGATGACCCCTGGTATGGCGACCTTCTTGTCTACCTTCAGACACAGAAGTTTGGGTTTCAACTCTCCCGAGATGATCATCAACGCATTCGTCATTAGGCCTCTCGATATCTCCTTATCGACGACATCTTATATCGACGTGGGGTTGACACTATACTCCGTCGATGTTTGACCATTGATGAAGTCGATAGAGTCTTGAATGACTGCCATAGCGGCGCCTGCGGTGGCCACCTCTCAAGGATGTCCACCGCCCAGAAAATCATTCGAGCGGGGTACTTCTGGCCCACACTGTTCCATGATTGCATCCACGTTGTAAAGCGATGTGACAAATTCCAGCTTTACGCCAACAAAGTATGAGCGCCACCTGCTCTTCTACACCCCGTCATCACTGCTGGCCCCTTTTGCAAATGGGGCATAGACTTCATGACTTGCAACCCTCCATCTAGCAATGGACACAAGTACATCGTCGTGGCATATGATTACTTCACCAAATGAGTCAAAGCCATGCCCACCTTCAACAACACCGCTGACATTGCAGCGTGTTTTTTCTTTATCCACATCATTTCTCGCTTCGGGGTCCCACTACAACTAGTCTCTGATCACGTTTAGCACTTTGAGAATGATCTCTTCGTTGAACTCTCCTCAAATCTAGGCTTCTCCCATGAGTTTGCCTCCCCATACTACCCTCAATCCAACGGACAGGTAGAGGCGGTCAACAAGGTCCTTAAAACCATGTTACAACGCACTGTTAACAAACATAAGACCAATTGACATCATATGTTGTTTTCAACACTATGGGATTATCACACGGCAGTTAAAACTGCCACTGGATTTACATCATTTCATCTTGTCCATGGGGTCGAAGCCACTCTCCCCATCGAGTGCGAAATTCCCACATTGCGCACCGCTATCGAGCTATTACCCGACACTGCTCCAATGGAGCAACGCTTGTTGAACTTAGAGTCGCTGGATGAAGACCGTCGGTCTTCATTACATAAAGATGAGGCAGATAAAAAATGGTCGAAGGCCACCTTTGACCGCCATGTCAACCTTGGCTCATTTAATGAGGGAGACCTTGTTCTTGCCTACGATATTGCTCACGACACATTCAGACATGGAAAATTTGAGTCATTATGGCTTGAACCCTACATCGTCCAACATTGTATCACTAAAGGTGCATACATTCTAGCCTCTCCAGAAGGCTACCCTCTCAAAGAACCCTTCAACAGGTTGTACTTAAAGAAATTCTATGCCTAAGCATAGTCATTATACACTAGGCTTTTTCTTTTTTGTACACGTTTTGTAGAGTTTTTAATCTTCTTTCCCCCCCCATGCCCGATGTCTAATCTACCATTTGTGTTATTGACAGATGACCCCTCCATCGGCCTACCACATCGGTTACACTGACGGAGCTAGCCGTTGGACACAAAATCTTTCTTCGGCCGCTTGGGCCCTCTATACCCCCTCACATGAACTGCTCCAGTCTAGTGGCATATGTTTGGGCTTGACAACCAACAACCAAGAAGAATACATAGTCGTCATTGGCCTCCTTGCAGAATCCAGTCATCAACATATTCGCCACCTTAGCATCTTATTAGATTCCCATCTTGTCGTCCTGCAACTCAATAATGTGTACCGTGTCTGCGATCCTTGCCTCCTCCACAAATACCTGCAAGTTAGACTCTTATCTCGACATTTTGCTTCAATTACATTTACACATATTCCATGACAATTTAATCAAATAGAAGATAATATGGCTAACCTAGTGTTAGATTGGCATTTATCACATCAAGACACCATTTCAC
>SNQJ01S0026928.1:18894-30543 GCA_010110895.2 Picea sitchensis
TGTTTACAAAAAATAGTACAACATGTACATCCCCCATAGGCAGGTGAACCCCCTCATCCCTATAGATGCAAAATAGGTGTCACACCACCCTATACAAAATGGGCTCACAGACCTATATAAATACAAAAATATATATACATCAAGGGCACTCATGGTGCCTCTAGATCTCCACCACCTGGTCCTCTCTCTGGAGGATGTGCCCCACTAGTTGGGGGTCCTCCAGGTCCTGGGGGAAACCGCCTAGTCATCGCCGCCCCCGCTACCGCTTCTCTGCGGATCAGGGTCCGCAACTCTGTCGGAAGGCCCACACATTGCTCCAAGACTCCCTCGTCTGGGATCTGAGTCCACATGCCCTCGGGCACTCCCTGTAGCACCGCCTCCAATTGGCAATGAAAGTCCTCTAACACTCCACTGGCCTCTGCAGAAGGATAATGTGATGACCCTACACCGGGGTCATCATATCAACGTCTCTTCCCAACTCTTTCATCAACAACTGACCTCACACCAGCCTTGTCCCTTCGATGTCTCTCTCCTGCCCGCGGCTCTCCTTGCGATGGTCTCTCAGGCCCCTAATGAGCCGACCCTCTGACCAACTCTACCTCTCGTCCACGTGTCCCCACATATGCACACACAACAAACAAATGATAGCATCAACATCCATCCATACATAAAACATATGCTATACTGTCCAAAACACAAAACATCAAATACATCAACATACCTCTATTGTCCCAAACCTTTCCAGGAGGTAAGACCATGTTGGGATCCTAACGATAGTCCATCCCACCATACAAGTATCGCAGGATGAGCTGTGGCATCTGATGCCACACACGTGCTAGTTAGACCATAAATTAATGGCCACCCTCCCCACCCCCATGTCGTACCAAGATCTATGCCCACTGCATCAATCGTGGCTCCCATGCACCGGGCGCATATAACAAAAATATCAGGTGAAACATAGGCACTCTCTCCAAGAACGAGGCCACCAAGATCGACCCAAAGGAAAAATCCCCTGAGTCAGCAGCCCGACACCTGTTGAGCTGCCCCATCATCTTGGTGTGTAGCATCAAGCCCCAGGAAAAATTATCTCCACCCAGGGCCCTCTGCATAATCCTTAGCTAACCACCATTGATCCGTTGAGTAGCTAAAGATCCATAGACCCTCACAATCATGGCTGCGATGCAATGATTCACAAGGGCGTCCATCACCCCAATCCGCACCACCGAGATTGACATAAAGCCCTCCCTAGAACAATATGTCCATGCTAGGTCATCCAACTGTCCATCCCCTGGAAACAGGGGATCAACAGGTAGGGTTCTTCCCTAAAAAGGGAGCTCAGTCAAGAAATAGATATCCTCTGTCGCAGAGAATGTGAGTTGCTCCCCCTGCACAATGAAGCACTGCAGATCAGTGCTCCACATATATATCACAAACTGCAACAGGTACTCATGTGCCCGTAGTAGTGAGCAGTCGAAGAACTTTAGCAACTCACAAGCTGTCAAAGGTCCCCGCACACCCAACTCCTCATCCTTCACTACCTCCTTGAGGCGTACCCAGTCTCTCTCCCTCTAGTGGACTGGCATCCTGAACTAGTCATCTGCATTCACATACATAGTACTTGATCAGACATCACAAACCATAAAAACGCCAAATCTCAAAAAAGACAATTTTTTTACCCCCCCAGCTTTGCCTCATGTGCATGATTGTCACCCCCACAGGTGCGCACATATGCGTTGTTGTCACCCCAACAAGCGCGCACATATGCGCGCCTCTTCTTCGCACAATTACGCATCAATGCACACCTGTCGAAGAAATAGATTCACACCCATGCGCACCTGTCACACACACAATCACGCATTCATGTGCACCTGTTCACTCCACAGCTGCACACAAGTGCGCGACTGTTGGAGAAACAACCGCGCACAAGTGCACATCTGTACTTCGAACAGGTGCACATCCTATGCGCGCCTGTTTTCCTCATTCAGGTGCCCACATGCATAGATGTCTTAATTACAGCCATGCACCCAAGTGCAGGAAACCTTCGATCGTCCACGCACTGGGGGGCCCACCCTCACAAAATCTCCCAGTACGGCCTGTTTTCACAAGAGTTGGTTCTAGGCTGTAATAGAGCCAAGCCTTAGCACATTTTAAATGAAAAAATAAGTTATCACACAAAACTTGATTTGGGTTGCGTGCAGGTAAATTTCGAGATAAACACGAACCACTTTTGATTAAAGCTACCTCTTCCAACCCGAGAGGGATCTCTCGAATAAATGTCACGATATGGTATCCAATAATCTTAACAACGGTCAGATCTGTGGGTAACATAATTTTTTGAGGTTTTTAGGGTTGATGGGTTGGACCGAGAGGTAGTCCATTGGGCATGGAGTCAAATGATCAAGCAAATACCAAGAGTGTTTCGGCAATGGAAATCCATGGAGCAGAGGTGAGATAGAAGTTGATTACAAAAAGAAGGATTTATAAACATATGGCAGCAGAATAAAGAGAAAACATATCAATACACAAGGATCACTTAGCGATGAGTGAATTCCAAGCACAAATCAGTGGAAAGAGATGGTTGGGACAAAGCATCTAGCAAAAGACGAATTATGGACCTTGATCTCTGCAAGAAACAACCTATAGCCATTCTGCAACAGAGCATCTAACAGAGGATGAATTATATTACAAAACAGTTACAAATTGAGAAGAAAAGATAGATGGAGTGATATTGAAACTAAGAAAATGGAAAAACTCTACAAGAAACATCACAATAATCTCTGCTATGGATAAAACATGCTTATGCAATCTTGTATTAAACTGAAAATGAATGCTACAGCCCAAGAGTACTACTCATGTGTGTCTTTTCCCCCTACTTATACTATGTTACAAATATTCCTCATATAGGTCTTGAGGTCGAAAATCCTCCCAAACAACAGTTACAATCAATTCTTGAAACTAACGACCATAGAAGATGGGCCAAACTGCTGAGAAATGAGGCTGCGGTTATGGCTCTTTATCTATCGAATCGTGACAGTTGTGCATAAAATTAAAGAGGATTTTGTGCCTCTGTTTTTCTGAGAAAAAACCTCTCTCAGTTCCCTGAGATCCATTTTCATTTGCCCCATATCTACATTTTACAAACATGTGTCAAAACAGGAAAATATGAGATCTGAAAATTAGGGCTTGAAATGGATTTGATTCTCCCAATCTGTGACACTTGTAGGAAAACTGAGAGAGTCTATTGATCTTTGATGTGTTAGGCACAAAAACCTCTGACCGTTTCTCAAAATTATCTTCCAGTCGCTCAGAATCATCATTTGAAAATGATGACTCAGCATAGTAAAAAATGCCACATTCCTGAAAACAAACCTCATCTTGCAGGAGACTTTTGACTACCTTCCCAAGCTCCAAATGAAATTCTGAAGACACCACTGGAAATATTAGGATCTTTATATGTCGATTGACTATCCGAACACGGAAAATGGCCTCCCCAAGGCTGAGAAAAATGGTTTTTTCCCAAAGCCCTTTTTGCATATGATTGGAGTCCCGATTTCGGGTTTTCAGGTTTTGGGGTTTTGGGTATCATGTCTTCAAGAGTTATGACATGAAAGGAATCCCAAATCAAGAAATTGCGATGGGATTAATTAGGATATAATAATTTGTCTTAATCTCTTAATTAATCACAATTAACAATTAATCTTTAACCTTTCGTGGATTTAAGTGTCGGGACTTCGATAATACTTGACGCGAGAAACCCCGAATCGCGAAATTGTGATGGGATTGATTAACAGTTAAAACAATTTTAGCTTTGTGATTAAGCACGATTAAAACATAGGCTTTCGGGGTTTCGAAAATCACAAACTTGAAACTTGAAGCACGAAGGCAACTCGAGTCGTGAAATCACGATGAGACTTGTCAACATTAACCTTTCTTATTCTTTACTTAACCCATCCTATCCTTTAATACTTTAGTGAATTCGGGGATCGAGGTTGTAGTTATTAAAATATCTATGTCAGCCAAATCCTCGACGGCCAAAAACCCCAGACTCATGAGATTTTTCTCCATGTGGCTTAATGATCAGTGTATGTGGTCGTTCAACTGCCAATGCTTCCATTCATTTTCCTTGTGACTCAACGCTCAAACAGATGGTACATTTCTTTGATTTTCACATGAACCCTATCTTTGGATTTTTCATGAGTTGGCTTGTGATTGTTATACTGATGTGACATTTAGGGCTGATTTCGGCATTATTTGAATGAATATGACAGGTAGAGAACATTTAGTGATGCGCGTGACAAACAAATGGTCGTTTTCTCACATCTACACTTTCGGTAGTTAAACACTATAATTTTTTTTCTCTCCTAAGTTACCGAAAGCCAAAATTTCAATATTTGTTACAACAGAGGCTCCATCTAGGGATGGCGCTTTCCTGCAAAGTGCCAAGAATAGTAGACCACGTGCCTTCATCCATTGGGTGACTTGTAATCATCCTTATCAAAATCTGAACTCTGTCGCTTTACTTGCACCTTTCTGAAACAAAAAAACTGCTTATGCATTCATTGGGCTATGGAGTCATAATGCTTTAAAACAAAACCATACTGGATTCCAAACTAAACCGGAAAATACTGAAAACCACTGTTGTACTCTAGTGCTCAAAGTCAAGCTTATTTATATACATCACCTACTCTAACCAATATCACTTCTTTGTTCAAGTATAGGAAAACTTCCAAATCAACCAAGCGAGTATCCGACTAACAAACTTAATTATACTTCCATCTTTGAGAAAAAGGATGATAGGAGCAGCTGCAAATTTCAAAACATGCCCTAGGAGTAGGTACTTACAGTTTTGAAATTTAGACTTCAAGAAATTAGAAATAAAAAATTCAGTCCCCCATTTTGATTCCATATAAACTGCTACTGGATCATAAAAGTCACATAGAAATACCTCATTTTGATGTTGTTCCAATTGACTGAAATGTTGTTGCTTGCTTCCTTTACTGATCTAAATGTTAAATGTGGATTGTTCAATATTTTCTGGGGAAACATACATGATCAACTGCTGATCTGAACCTGTCTGCTCTCTTTCATCATATCCTTGTAATCTGAATTCATCACTATGATATGCTGGCCTATTACAACTGACAATTTTTAAGAGAGAAGAAGAGATATGTTCTTCATTTCTTACATTATTGTCTTGATAATGATGAAATGAAAACCGAGTCTGAAAATATGCATCATGAAAAAATTTCTGATCACCCTCTCTAACAATGATATCTTTAGAGGATGTATCAAAGTTAAAAGGATCTTCATTGGACTCTTGAACAATAGATTCATATCTATTTTCAACCATAGCATTCATACTTTTATGATCATCTCTTAGTTGATAAATAGGATTTGATGAAATTTCATTAGACAACAAATCTTTAAAATCCTCTTCATCATCACTATATTTATCAAATACTGGAAAATCAGAATAAAATCCTGAAGGTTTCTGCATTGAAAAATCAGCAATCTGATCTTGAAACAGATTTCGAAAAATATCACTGTCTTCGTCATCATCAACAACCTTTACATCAAAATCTAAATCATTCTCGAACACCAAACATTCTTCAGGATGGTTAAACATGGCAGCCACCTCTTTTTCATGAAACAAAATAGAGTCTACAAGATCTTCAAGACTGTGTGGATGCTACAGGTCTATGTAAGCAGGGGTTGCAACATGATTGTTTAGGAGCAGATCTATCTCTTCTTCTGTTAAAGGAGGAGGTGGTCTGTGCAATTTCTGGATCAAGCAACTATTGTTTTCTTTCTCTTCTGCAGGTTGACCATGATGTTGAACATCTTCTTCTTGAATGTGATCACAAGAGCTATCATATCCTACTTCTTTATCAACCAACTCTTCTTCATATTGATTATCTTCATCGACTTGAGAAATTTCTGATATTCCTTCCTCCTCTTCAAGAAGTTGTGTTTGATCTGTTTGTCTTATGAATTTTATGTTACAACAATCTTCAAAAAGTATTTCAGCTGAATAGATTCTTTTACAATGTTGATGAAAAAGTATGTGAAAATCTTTCAATGAAGGAATACTGGAATGAGGTACAGATTTATACCAGATTCTAGCATCTCTTTCCAATGAAAAAATAAATAGTTTCATGAGGACATCTTTATGATGTATATTTAATTCATCCACGAGCTTGTGGAATTCAAACAAGTGTTGAGCAGGATTGTCAACCGCATATTCTCCAAATTTAGGAAGGACATCTTCCCAAACTTTAATGTCTGGAACCGTGTTTGGAAAACCATAAACATTTGTAAATTCCAGAGGAGCAAACCTTGCAGCAAACGAATTCGACATTTTGAGACTAGTGGAGTCGCCAGTGAATCATGCAGAGTCTTCGAACCAAGGAGTCGCCAGGTGAATGATCACAACTAATTGAATGCCTATCCCTTGTTCACCATCAAGGAATAGATCTAAATTTTTTGTCGTATCCCAGGGAAGATAGCTTCATTCCTCTGTCCTCGGCAGCGGCGCCAGAAAATGTTGTCACAAGACTTGGTTCTATGTTGTAATAGAGCTAAGCCTTAGCACATTTTAAATGAAAAAATAAGTTATCACTCAGAACTTGATTTGGGTTGTGTGTAGGTAAATTTCGAGATAACCACGAACCACTTTTGATTAGAAGCTACCCCTTCCAACCCAAGAGGGATGTCTCGAATATATGTCACGATATGATATCCAATAAGCTTAACAACAGGCAGATCTGTGGGTAACAAAAAATTTTGAGGTTTTTAGAGTTGATGGGTTGGACCGGGAGGTAGTCCATTGGGCATGGAGTCAAATGATCAAGCAAATAACAAGAGTGTTTCGGCAATGGAAATCCATGGAGCAGAGGCGAGATAGAAGTTGATTACAAAAAGAAGGATTTATAAAGGTATGGCAGCAAAATAAAGAGAAAACATATCAATACACAAGGAGCACTTAGCGATGAGTGAATTCCAAGCACAAATCAGTGGAAAGAGATTGTTGGGATAGAGCATCTAGCAAAGGACGAATTCTGGACCTTGATCTTTGCAAGAAACAACCTATAGCCATTCTGCAATAGAGCATCTAACAGAGGATGAATTCTATTACAAAATAGTTACAAATCGAGAAGAAAAGATAGATGAAGTGATATTGAAACTAAGAAAATGGACAAACTCTACAAGCAACATCACAAGAATCTTTGGTATGGATAAAACATGCTTATGCAATATTGTATTAAACTGAAAATGAATGCTACAACCCAGGAGTACTACTCATGTGTGTATTTTCCCCCTCCTTATCCTATGTTACAAAGATGCCTCATATAGGTCTTGAGGTCAAAAATCCTCCTAAAACAACAGTTACAATCAATTCTTGAAACTAACGACCATAGAAGATGGGCCAAACTGCTGAGAAATGAGGCTGTGGTTATGGCTCTATATCTATCAAATCATGACAGATGTGCATAAACTAAAAGAGGATTTGGTGCCTCTATTTTTTTTTAGCAAAAACCTCTCTCAGTTCCCTGAGATCCATTTTCATTTGCCCCATATCTGCATTTTACAAACATGTGTCAAAACAGGAAAATATGAGATTTGAAAATTAGGGCTTGGAGATGGATTTGATTCTCCCAATCTGTGACACCTGTAGGAAAAATGAGAGAGGATATTGATCTTCAATGTGTTAGGCACAAAAATGTCCGACCGTTTCTCAAAATGATCCTCCAGTTTCTCAGAAGCATCATTTGAAAATGATGACTCAACACAGTAAAAAATTCCACATTCCTGAAAACGAACTTCATCTTGTGGGGGAATTTTGGTTGCCTTACCAAGATCCAAATGAAATTCTGAAGACACCACTAGAAATTTTAGGATCTGTAGATGTCGATTGACTATTCGAACGTGGAAAATGGCCTCCCCAAGGCTGAGAAAAATGGTTTTTTCCAAAGGCCCTTTTTTGCATATGACTGGAGTCTCGATTTCAGGTTTTCAGGTTTCGAGGTTTTGGGTATCACGTCTTCAAGAGCTATGACATGCAAGGAATCCCGAATCGTGAAATCACGATGGGATTAATTAGGCGATAATCATTTGTCTTAATCTCTTAATTAATCATGATTATCAATTAATCTTTAACCTTTCATGGATTTAAGTGTCGGGACTTCAATAATACTTGACGCGAGAAATCCCGAATCATGAAATTACAATGGAATTGATTAATAGTTAAAACACTTTTAGCTTTGTGATTAAGCACGATTAAAACACAGGCTTTCGGGGTTTCGAAAATCACAAACTTGAAACTTGAAGCACGAAGGCAGCTCGAGTCGCAAAATCACGATGAGACTTGTCAACATTAATCTTTCTTATTCTTTAATTAACCCAGCCTATCCTTTAATACTTTAGTGAATTCGGGGATTGGGGTTGTAGTTATTAAAATATCTACGTCGGCCAAATCCCCGACGGCCAAAAACCCCGGACTCGTGAGATTTTTCTCCATGTGGCTTAATGCTCGATGTATGTGGTCATTCAACTACTAATGCTTCCATTCATTTTCCTTGTGACTCAACACTCGAACAGATGGTACATTTCTTTGATTTTCACATGAACCCTGTCTTTGGATTTTTCGTGAGTTGGCTTGTGAATGTTATACTGTTGTGGCATTTAGGGATTATTTCAACGTTATTTGACTGAAGATGATAGGTAGAGAACATTTAGTGATGCACGTGATAGAGAAATGGTCGTTTTCTCACATCTACACTTTCGGTAGTTAAGAACTATAAAAAAAATTCTCTCCTAAGTTACCGAAAGCCAAAATTTCAATATTTGTTACAACACGACCATCCGTACGACCCTGCCCAAAAAAGAAATCCTAACTATTATGCAGGAGGATGAGACCACTAACCTGGCTCTCGCAAATCCTTAGTCGGTTGGCTCGAACTCCCAGAATCTCCAAATATCCTCTAAACACCTCTCGTCAACTCACTATGACAACAGGTACAAATGAGGTGGCATTATGGGCCCTACAACTATATATAGTCCCTTTTGCCAAATTTCCATGCTCAATTACAGGAGCTTAGAGCATTCATTTTCCGATCTGTCTCAGCCACGTGATTAGGATCTCGCCACCTACACAGTCACATTCCCCAGATCACCATCCATCCTAGGCCCCAAGGGAGCATTTTTCTCAGGCTCATATTCAAAATTATCGAATAATTGTTAAATGTTCTTTATCTTCAGATATTGTTCATGTCGGGTATTGGGTTTTTATGTGTGTAGGTACTTGGTCATCATGCATCAATGCAGCCCCTTCAGGTATATAATCGACACTGGCATGTAATCATTCCCTTTGAATATCAATTTCATCTCCCAGTCACACCCTCCAACATTTTCCTATAGGAACCTCCCATCCGGCTCTGCAATACTATCACCTCCGCTCCATTTCAAGTACTGCCACTCGATAGCATTCTCCCCCACATGAGTTGTCCCATTCATAGTCCCCTTTGGCACCTTGACACTCATGCTGCTTTCACCCCCTAGGGATGGGAGTCCCGATAGTCATTCGCATGTTCGAGAATCAACCACATACTTCTTCTCCTCATTATGATAGCCTTCCCACTGGACTCCCAGGATCTCTGATCATGGTTTCACTTTGAATGCACCCCCGCAGTATCATTAACCTTCCATTTCATCCACAATCAGTTTTCCCATCTGCAGATTCCCCTCCATTCACTTACCTCATACAAAAACCCACCTATGGGGCCCCCACCCTCCACCAGTTTTCCACACAACTTGCGCCATCACAGGCCAAGCCATCTTGCATTGGGGCACCCGTTTATGTATCTACACACTTATCCCAAATTATTCTTTATTTATTTGGCAATTGTGCAAAGCCTTTGTTTCCATCATTTACATATCTTTTGTTGTTGCCTTTAGCAACCTTCTTTCCCAGCAAAGCCACCCTTGTCTCCCTTGGTTGGGGAATTCATTACCTTTTAATCTTGTTTCCATCATCCATAAACCCTGAGTATCCCATAGGCCATGTACCTATGATCTTTGAGTTTGTCCACATTATCACGCCTCTAGCATAGTTTAACCCATGTCTAGTCATCCCCCTGACGCTAGATTCAGTTTCACGGTTGTTGCCACTCATACTTCACATATATCCCCAACCAAGGACAGTCTTGAGCCTCACCCCCTCCTGACTTTGTTCATGTTCCTCATCCTTTCCTGATCTCATCTAGTGGATTCCATGAATCCCTTTTCTTCTTGGAGTCGCGTCTCCCTTTCTGTCGACACCAACAGAGTTTCCAGAAGGGTGACAGTATCTTGACTCTCATTCCCTTTACAATGAGAATTCTCGGATGACATAGAGAGAACCATCATTGCTCTATATTTTCATTGACCCCCATGACATTAGACTTCAACACACTCTCATGTTACGATGGGTCTTACTTTGCGACTATTGCAGTTGTTTTATACTAGCTGAAGACCTCTGAAATTTGTTGGGCCATCAATGCCTACAAGTCATCGACACTTATTACAGGTGTCATCGCCTCTTTTTAGAGCATGTTCACCATAAGAATTGTCATTTTCCATTATCAAACCGCCCTGGAGGGCGCTGCAGTTATCTACATCAACATATAGCTTCAGTTACTGTCTCATACATTTGAGTTACATGACACAAGCATGGGGCATGCCCACCTCGTTTGTATAGAGTTTTTATTTTTTCACACCTCGAGAACAATTTGGGTCCCACAGGTTCCCCTCTCCCTCCAATGGGTCTCTCTTGCAATTCCTCTCAACACTCTCTCTTACAATGGTACTCTTAGTAGAAGAAACATTGATGTATTTTGGCTATATGTATGCTCCTAACCTCACACATCAGGGGGCATCTGTTATCACTGAAATTTCATCCGCAAATGGTTACAAAAATCCAGCATCTACAAACATCTATTAGTTCACCTACAACTTCAAAAATGCATTTCCTGTTGAAAAGTCAACAAGAAATGTGTGTCTAATTTATTTTTCCCTTAAATAAATTGGACAATAAATATTAATCTATTATCTCATAATTACTTGAAATAACTAATTGAAATGGCAAATCAGTTAACTATAGGAAATTTGAGTTAAAAGGTTGACTGGTGGGACAGGAAATTTGAATTAGTTATAACTGAGTGATTTGAAGTTGTAACAGAATTATAAGTGTAGTTATGTGAGTTGTAAAGTAGTTTAACTCAGTTAAGTGAGTTAAGCTTAGTTGTACTAGTTGTAACTAAACTTACACTAGTGAGAGTTTAGTGAATTAATTATTAATTAATTCACAATCCGTGATCTCACATGCAACTGAATATTTACCACTGTTAACTACATGCATGTCAGATCCAATGGAGACCCAGTTGAGATAACAGGTGAAAGGGACAGTTTGGCTATCAGTTGTGATTTGAGTCAAGTGCACTGATGCAATCACACACACAGTGGATGTGCCCATGAGCAATGTGCAGCCTAGGCAAGAGCAGTTCAATTTTATTTGCAGGTTTTTCATTGCAGGGATTGCGCAGAGGAGGCAGGTTGTCTGGAGGCAGAGAATTGGCACATGTATTTGCTGATTTTTGCATGACAGTGTGAGAC
>SNQJ01S0026928.1:50522-62206 GCA_010110895.2 Picea sitchensis
TTAAGGGGGAGTGTTGAAATAATGTAACTGCAAGAGTATTCTTATTATTATTGATATATTATTCATAGGATCAATCCCCATTGTGGATTGATCATGTCGGTTATTGTATTAGGACCAAATCCCCTTTTGCGAATTGGTCAACAGACAATTATAATAGGCATAATAGGAAGTCGGCCCCATCAGTTATTATTGAGACCCGAAAATACAATAAAGGTGGGTTTACCCACCCAGATTGAGAAGTCAGCCCTTCCAGTGAAGAGACACTTCACACGTGTCAAACTTGTATATATAGAGAGGCCAGTGCCTCACTTTGACACACAACACACTTGCTCATTCTGAGAGGCAAGTTTCGACTTACCAGTTGGAGAGAGAGAGAAGAGTGGCGCATCTTTTGGAGAGGACTTTTTGTATTGGTTTGAGTTATCTCTTGACATTGTATTGGCAATCTATGATAAGGAAGTTTTACTGGGTTTTCTTCCCCTAGAGGGTTTCCCAAGATAAATGTTGTCTCTTGTGAATGTGTATTTCTCAGTGATCTTGTTCTTATATTGTTGTTATCTATTGAAATGCAAAGAACTATAATAATGGCATAAACATTAACACATATCCTCGACATAAAGGAAAACTCCATTCTGAGCTCAGAGACACTGTCAGTTCTAAAACAAAAGAATTTTTCGATCCCGTCACAAGTATCGGAAGGTAGAGACCCATTAACAAATATCGAGCTCTAGCTAAGTAGTAATAGACTGGGATTCAAAGGAGCTCAGGCTATAGAGTGGGAACAATACACTAGATAAATTAAAGTGGTTGGGATCTCCTTGAAAAACAATCAAGATGATTTAGTATGAACTGGAGGTGATTCCTTCGGAAACATTTCGGTTAAAATTTTCTATAATGCTATTATCTCCACTAAACAATTTCCGAGTAGTTTGGGCTGGAAAAAAAAAATCTAGAAATGGAATATTCAATTGAAAATAAAGATCTTCTTTTGGTTGGAAGCTAGCAATAGAATCCTTACCTGGGCGGTTCTGAAAAAGAAAGGATGGGAGGGTCCTGGCATTTGTTCATTGTGTAAACAAAATGATGAAGATAGCGATCATCTATTTGTTAATTGCTCATTTACAAAGGAAGTCTGGCACAAGATTCCGATTAGACTAAAATACAAAGCAAAATGGAGTGGGAATACCTTGGAGGAGTGTTTGGATTCATGGATAAAGAATAAGTCTGTTTCCAATAACTTGGCTGCTTATACATGCTGGTATGTTTGGAATGAAAGAAACAAATCAATTTTTGAAGAACATACTCCATCAATATGGATTGTTGTTTATAAGACTATTGGGTCGCCCATTTACAAAGCTGATACAAAAAGAGTCTAGACTATCAAGCAAAGGCCGATTTATTTTATGGAGGGAGATACCATTTTTTTTTTGATGGAGCAACAACAACAAGATGTAAATATTGTGGAGCAGGGGGAACCATAATCAATAAAGACAAATCAGAAATCAGATGGTTAATAAATTGTGGGGGTGGTACAAATACAAAAGTCGAGCTACTGGGGGCTTGGACAACACTCACTCTTTCCAAGTATCTTAATCTAATGAACTTGCATTTAATGGGAGATTCAAAAGTCGTCATCGAATGGCTAAAACAAAAAGGCAGACTCAACCCTTTGACCATTGAAGGGTGGAAAAGTAGAATTCTGGAATTGATGGCATCCTTCCAGTCTATCAGTTATTCCCACATCTATAAAGAGTACAACATGGTGGCGGATATCCTCTCCAAGGAAGCACTATCGGAACCTCCAGGAAGATTAATATTTTATAGATGGTTTGGTGGAATGAAGGATCCACCATCTTTTTTGGATCTTTTTTAAGTTGTCAACTTTAAATCACTGATTGTGCTTGTTACAGTAGATACGAATGGGAGGCACTATCAGTATTATTTTTGCTCAGTGATGCTATAAAAGCCTTTTCCACATTGTAATCCACTATCTACAGTCAGTTATGAAGTATTGTATAGTACTATTTTGTAAAGTGGATTTATATGGCTTTTTAAGTTTTTTACTTTTTCTGTGAACAAAGAATAGTCTCGGTTGTTTTGAATGGGATACGATAGTTTATATTGATGGAAAGGATCCATTAGAAGAAGTGTAAAAAAAATTATATCCTTAATACAATTTTGAGTGAATTTTCTTTCTAGAAAAAGCTAGCATCCATTAGTCAATTAAAATTAAAGTAATGTTTTTTTTTTTTTTCAGAGCTTGGTGTGAAATCGAATTTGACGATTATTGGTTGTTACCCAAAGAGAACAAATGTGGTGGCTCCATCCACATTGCATTTGAATGATAGTGGTGGCACATCATAAATTAAAGTTGCTTACATCTTATTATGATGCGGAATTATGATATTGTGTGAATCACCATTTTTGGGTTGGTGTAACTTGTCTTTATAAACATTTAAAAGATAAAATGATTTTTTTACTGTATCTTTTTCATTTTTTTTTTCCAGGGAAAAAATTTGCTCAAATTATATTAGCCATATAATTTTTTTTACATCTTTCAGTTCATAATCAGGATTCTCTAAATCCTCAAAAACTGGCATTATCAACACAATCCAAAACCATACAAAATAGTAGCAAATTCACATCACATAATCCCATTACATATACCACTGTATCTAAAATCTGATATAAACTGGATAAAAAACAGACCAAAAAAAACAAAGAAATGCCCTTATACATCAATTCATCCTCCTTAATCTGCTTCTACTTTGCAGATTCATCAATGAATCTTGATCTGTCTTCTTGGGCCTTCATCTCCATTTGTCCATTGGTAATAGGTAACCAATCCTTCAGGTTCAATCATAGCCTGCTTTGAGAGAATGTCTGCATCAGTGTTAAAATCTCTATAAATGTGATGGAATTCAATAGAAAGAAAGTTCTGGATAAGTACTTTAATTCTTTTCTTCCATCCTTCTATGGAGCTCACCATCAGTCCCCCCTTATCACTGAGACAATCAATGACAACTTTTGAATCACCCATAATATGAATACATGGGATATCCAAAAATTCTGCTAGCATTAATGTGACCCAAGCTCCCAAGAGCTCCACCCTCGTATTTGTTCCTTTACCACAAAAAAAAGTCCATTTATATACAGTAGTCTCCCAGATTTTTATAACTCCTCCTGGCCCACTCCTGAAACCATCTTTTGATGCTACACCATTAAACCATGCAAGTGTTGTATTCAGACTATGATTTATCATAATAGTTCTCGAGAGCCGAGACTTTACATGACTACTGGAATTAGTGAGATGTGCCAAAGTCTTATAGATTACCGAATGCAATGAAGGTGAAGTATCCTCAAAGATAGCCTTATTGCATTCAATCCAAGTGAACCATATAACATGTGCCACAATTGATGTGGGCACAGTCTTAATCATATACCAATTTTTCAAACAATCCGAAAGATTATTTCCAAACCAATCTCTATCAAGATTTAGAGTATGTTTTAATATTTTCCAGACTGTAATTGAGAAAGGACAAAGTTTGAATATGTGGTAGGGTGTTTCCAAATCCCTCTTGCAAAGTGGACAACGTCCCGGACCCTCCCAACCTTTTCTCTGTAGCATATTCCATGTGAGAATTTTTTGTTCAATTACCAACCATATAAACAACTTTACTTTTAACTGTATCTGCCCATTCCAAATAGACAATCTCCATCTCTCCGCTTTAGTATAGCATTTTGAAGAAGCAATACTTAAATAAAAGTTTCTTGCCGATGGAATTCCTAGACTGTCCCCACCTATCCACAGAACTTGATCAATTCCTTCCTGTAAAATCAATCCCAAGTCGATGAGTGTTCTCCTGAACATATCCCATTCTGAAGCCAATACACCCTCCAGGCCCAGATCATTACTATTCAACCAATAAGTAGAAAGATTTTGTTCATTTAATGGGTTTTGTGCTTGTGCCAGTGTCAATATATCTTTTCTTTTAATGCTTCCTGTAGTGGGGGTAATAAAATGGAACTGTCTCCCATCCCCAATATTCGATCCTTCCCCAGAATCACTAGATCTCCTATTCCCGGGTTCCAGCTTATTCCATGTAAAATAAGATAAACCACCTTCAATAATCCGCTCCAGATTTTTGAGACTCCGTTTTGCACAAATGAACTAGATCTTAGCTAGGAAGTCACGTTCCTATTGTCAAGATATTTATCAAAGATAATCTTATGCCAAACACCTTTCCCCATAAGAAATCTCCATAGGGTAATCGCCGCTAAAGCTTTACTGAAATAAAAAATATTGAGAATGCCCCAACCCCCCATCGATTTTGGAACTGAAATCTTCTCCCAATTGCATAAATGCATATGGTGGGTGACATTGTCTCATTTCCACAAGAAATTGAACATCATCTTCCTCAACAAGTTCAAAACCGAGATAGGTACAACTACCATAGATAGCCAATATACTGAATGGCTTGTTAAAACTGCTTTCAACAAAGTTAGACACCCACCCAACGAAAACCATCTATAACACCAGTTATTGATTCTCTTTTCAAATTGTTTTAGTAGCCAATTCCATTCTTCCATGCGTTGTGCACCAGCTTTGAGATAAAATCCCAAATATTTGAAACCCAGGTCCATCGAAACAAACTTAAAAGGGAAAACAACATTGAATACATTAAGATCCAGATTGGTTAATCCAGCATGATGACAAGTAGATTTTACAATATTTATTTGTAAGCCTGATGTTAAACAAAAGAAATTCAGGATTTTGTCAATCTCCCACCACTCCTGCATAGTAGCCTTTGTTAAAATGACCACATCATCAACAAAAACTATATGTAAGATTTTTAAAGATCTGGAAACCGATATACCTGTCAATAAACCAACACTTTGACTTTATTTCAAAAGAAGACTCAAACCTTCCATAACTAGTATGAAGAGTAAAGGGGATAAGGGGCAGCCTTGTTGCAATCCTATGCAACTCTTAAAGAAATCCGTAGCTTCTCCATTTACCAAGACTGAATATGAAGTGGAGAGCACACAACTCACAATCCAGTTGGTCATATGGATTCCCATACCTATTTGTAGAAGGATTAATCTCAGCAGAACCCAGTTTACACAGTCATATGCTTTCTGTAAATCATGCTTTAATACCAGAGCTTTGATTTTCTTCTTATTTATTCTATGGACACATTCATGTACTGTTCCTATGTTATCCTGTATCTGTCTCCCCTGGAGAAATCCCAATTTCTCTTCAAAAAGCGATCTAGAGAGAAAAGGTTTGATACGATCTGCTATAACCTTTGAGATAATCTTATAGCACAAGTTACAAAGGGAGATCAGATGAAAATATCCAAAGAGATGAGGTTTGTTTACTTTTGGGATTAGAGTGATAAAAGTAGAATTTAAAGCTCCCGAAATAAACCCTTTTTTCCTAGACTCCTCCACCATTTCAAGCAAATAATCCCCTACAATATCAAAAAAATCCTTGAAAAATTCGACAGTCCAGCCATCCGGGCCCGGACTTTTGTCAACTTTAAACTTGGATAAAACTTTATGAAGTTCCTTCAAGTCAACCAATTTATATAAGGCCTCTGCTTCCATATTATTTATCATATCTTTAAACAATGCAACCACCTTAACTTGCTCTCTTACCGGAGGGCCCGTCCTGTCTTTATAAAAATCTTTAAAATGGTGAAAAGCAACTTTTTTTAAATTTTCTTGTCCATTGTGTATCTAGCCCTCCTCATCTTTTAACTCCCAAAGAAATTTGGTATTCCTCCTAAAACTCTCATAACTATGAAATAATTTATTATTTTGATTTCCACTGTGTAACCAAATGGCCCGACTACGCTGACACCATTGTTCCTCTATTTCAAGTAGAATCTTCAATCTTTCTTGTTCCAATGACTTAAGAGACTGATCACCAAAATTAATATAGATGCCATCAATTGGATTTTGTAATCTAAATGTGATCTCCTTTTCCAACTCAGTAAGTCTACAGTTGTTATGGTGCTTCTTCTCCTTTTTCCAGGTTCTTGTTAAAATTTTCAAATCCTTTAGTTTCCAAACAAGTCTCCTTTGTCTTCCATCCTCTAGTAGACACTTAGGATCTCTCCAGAGTTTCTGTACTATCTCAGTAAAGATTTTTTCTGTAGACCACAGTGGATTAAATTTGAAAGGAAAAGCTTTAAAAGACGAAGACGAATCAAAATGTAATACAATCGGTGGATGATTAGAAATGTAGGGAAACTCAACCCATGAACTATATACTCCCACCGATGCCAAAATATCTTCAGATATAAGCGAGTGATCAAGTCGCTTAGAAATGGACTCAGTACCAGCTCGACCATTCCTCCAGGTTGGCACCAAAGTCCCAGGAACAATATCTATCAACTTATTCTTATGGAAATAATTAGTAAAAAAGATGGCCAGGGTACCCAAAGTATTTGTTCCTCCCCATATCTCCCTAGATGAGAGGGTCAATTTTAGATCACTAGCAATCACTAAATTCTTTAGTGCTAAAAGTCCAGACTTCTCCAACCTTTCCCAGAACTATTTACGCTCCGAACACGACCCATAGATATTAAGAAATGTTATCTGCCTCTTACTTTCCAGATCCATACCTGTCAATAACATCCCACCACAAGTGAGATAGGGAATCAACTAAAAGGAATTCGGGTCCCATGATACTAATAAACCCCCAGATTTACCCACAAAGTTTACCGCACAACAGTGCCATCTAGGTATTAGTAAATGAAAAAAGGCACGAGCTTTCTCTGCCTGTACTAAAGTTTCCCGAAGAAAAACAATACTAGGCCGCACTTTATCAAAAAGTCCCCGGACATAGGCTAATTTTAGGACGCCCTCCGTTCCCTTGATATTGAGTGAGATCAATAACATTATTTGGATCGTGCAAGGGCCTTCAAAGCTCTAAGGGCCCCACCATTAGTGGAATATCGTAAAGAAGGTTCGACAACCTTCTCAATGGATGCTTTTTTTCTAGCACTTTGAGTTTTCACCGGAGAATGCTCAATACCTAAGCCTCTTGACCAGGCAAACTCTTTCCTAGCCTCCTCAACGTCTGTACTTTTACCACTGTAATCACCAAGTTTGGTCTCCGAGACCGTTTCTAAATTACCAATAAAAACTGTCAATTTGATAGAAGAATCATTATTGCGAATGAACGAGATAAGTGAATCAAGTACCTCAGTCAGATTTGACTCTTCGTCTTCCAGTTCACGGTAACCAGGAAGATTAGTAGGTAGTTCCAGTTCAGGTTGACTAGAGCGCGGGAAATGAGAAGACACATCTGGGGAGAACGGCTCATGAGAAGGGTTTCGGTCAGTGAGTTTGTCAACTGACAAAACCTGTTGGTTCGTCTAAACCACAGGATACATAGCCCTAAAAACAGTCTGTGAAGTAGTATGTGAGTTAGAGCCCTCAGCAAAGTCAACAATGTCTCCCGAATGTCCATGCACAGATAAAGGTGGTGAATCGACATCAACAATAACTTGCTTAAGCCATTCAGAAGATAACACCAGTTCTCTTTCCCCAAAAGTCAGAGAATTATAAAAAGCCGGACAGAAGGATTGAATCTTACCTAGAACCATCGAAGAGGGCTCTCGAAAACTTGATTCTCTGCCAGCAAAACCTTCAAACCCCGTATCCATCGACTCATCAAGCTAAGTATAGTAATCTCTAAGGGAATCCGTCGGCTCTTCAAGAAAATTCTTTCCTTGACACTCTCGACGAAGATGAGTAGTGCTTCTACAAAAGCTACAATGAAAAGGAACCCCTAAATAATCAAGTTTCTGCAGAATAAAACTACCTCTCCACTCAATTTCTAATGTAGCAGGGAGTCCATGTTGAACATCAATTTCCACCATCACCTTGCCAACCTTTCTTGCAGACGTCGAAAGGTTACCTTCGTTAGTCATTATAAACTTACCTAGGGAATTCCCAATAGCTTTCAAAGCGCCAACATTCCATAAAAACCAAGGCAACCCCGGGAGAAAAACCCAAATATGTCTGTGTGGGAAAAAACCAGTTTCCGGGTTAAATGTTAATCTCCACCTTTTTAGCATTAAGCTACTTGTTCCATCCATCCATTATGAGTTCAACAATAATGTTGCGTCTTCCGGGTTCCTACAAACAAAACCAATCCATCATTTTGATAACATGAACAATTATGGGACGTATCCAATAACCGGACACCAAATCTTCTCTAACCATGCAGAGAGTTTTTCATCACTCATTCTATGATAGGCAAATCTGCCTACTAAGCCACATAAAGCTATCCTACAAGTATCTTCTAAGCCTATGTTTGCTCCAAGAACCATTCTCTTTACCGCATTCGAGGCTTTCCACTATTTCCTATAAGTCCGGTCACCAAAACCAACCGACGAAAACTCCGCCTGGTTCTGAACTTTACCTACACCACCACCTAAAAGTTTAGAAGATTTATGTACCAGTGTAGAATCCCCTAAAGCATCATCTGATAGGGCTGGTAAAAAGGTATCAAAAGACGGATTATGTTCAGGCTTTGAAGTAGCGTAGGGTTCCTTTGTTACGGAAGGTATAATAGGTGCTCCAGATGAAAAACGCTTAGGGTTCGATATCAAACTCGAAGTAATATGGTGCATATCAACTTCATCTACCTACCATAACTCATCCACAGGCTCACTCAATAATGCCTGTACCTCCGCATTAATAGTGTCCAATTTGGATGAAGCCATCTGGATACCACTAAGAAAAACCACTTGGAAAATAGGATGATTCAAGGAAGGATAAGACCCCACCTCCCTCAATAAAAAACAAAAAAAAATAAGGCTGGCAGGATTAAATGCCACTTAAAGTCACTACTATCTAACTTCGAAGTAAGTTAACAAGTGTAACATGTAACCCAAAATCCGGTCCAGTTTCCAAAAAGAGAAATAATTAGAAAGACCCCTAAGCATCTAGAAAAAATGATGAAACAGGAACCAAAACTATTACAAAACGGATGGGAAAATCTTATCACCACTGTTAAGGCGAGAAAGGATTGTAACCCTGCTAGAACTTCATCCATGGCATCTTTGGTTAGTCTCCCACACAATAAAATTTTGAAAACCATGGCTCTTATGGTCAACATCTTTTTCATTTGCAAGATGACACCCAGTGGTCAAATTAAAGTCATGCATTTTCTTCCGAGCTTAGTGTGAAATTGAAGTTGATATTTATTAAAGATCATCCAAAGAGGGAAAAAGCATTGATTCAGTCCACATAATAAATGTTGCAATTAAATGATAGTGATAATACATCATAAAACAACTTTACAACTTAGTAATTTGAGGGAGTTATGATATCATGTGAATAACCTATTTTTGAGTGTTCTTCATAAGCATTTAAAAGAATAAAAATAATGAGTTTCTACATAAGCATTTAAAAGAATAAAAATAATGAGTTTCTAACTGATAATCATTGGGTTATTTATAATTATTTAAAAGTTTAAATTAAAATAATTATGAAAATCAATTATATATAAAAAGATAAAAATATGAAAAATTTAATCTTAAATAAATTAAATTTCAACATAAAATTATAAAAACATAGTTATAAATACTTTAACAAAATTTATTTTTATCATTCTCAATATCCCTTCGATTAAGTTTACAAACATGAAGAAAAATAACCCTACACATATCCATAAAAACAAACATTATTATTAATATTTTAACAAAAATTATTTTTATTATTATCAATACCCTAATCACACGGGAGAGGCTACAGCAGGTCACAGGGACTAATCACAATAGGGTTTACTACTCCCCACAGGGAGAGTCGTGCTCCAGCGAAGAAGCTATAGGGTTGTGTCCATCCATGTCCATAAATGCTACGTTTCTATGCACTCAATTCCATCCAAAAAAGAAAAGAAGAATAAATCTGGAGGATCCTAATTCCACTAGCTCTATCCCAAGGCTCATTGACCTAGGCTACAGGTTGTTAGTGCAGGCTGCATAAGCACCTGCTAGGATAACAAACATTATTATAAATATTTTAACAAAAATTATTTTTATTATTCTCAATACGCGAATCAACTCATCGATTAAATAAAGTAAACTATTACATTCATTGAAAACTTTATATATCACATACATGATAGGAAAATGGCCATACATTTAAAATTTATTATATAAATAATTCTTGTACATAATGGTTCATGTAATTTATTATATAAATCATTTAAATTATTGTATGAGTTTATTGTGTTTTCCTATTTTCTGCGGTTTCTCTTATTTAACTATAATAGATATACATGGTTACATCTCTCCATGATATATAAATTATATTGTGTTTCTCTGAATGGGGTGCATGCCTTCTAGTCCATAGTGTATATGATCAACCACAGAGCATTAAGAGCACCTGTCATTTGGTTTATTGATCTTTGAGTCAATCATGCCAATAGTGCAGGGGAGGCTTCAGGATGATGTTGCTTTAGAGCATTCAAGGCATTTCGTACTTAGCTAGATTTTGTTCCAGGGGAATGTTGCAGGTTTGCACGGTGGAGGTTGGCGTTTATAACTTCTGGTACTAGGTGATTAAATTGCTATTAATGAAGCCCAATGCTTGGGAAAGTGTTATTATGTTTGTGGTTTATATATGGTGCATTATCGTAGGCAAGGAGAACAATGGGTTGGGGCAATTCACATCTGGGATTCTTTCATTTCTGTGTTCACCATGTTGAGGCAACAAGGTCGCTCAAAGCGGGGCAGGGGAGAATACATTCCAATAGGTTAGCCTCTCTCCTCGGTCTTGGGTAGTGACAATTCAAACAACCACAAAAAGCGATCCATGTCTCCATCACCCAACTCGGTTATGGATCACCAGCAGGATAGTGGACACACCTCAATCGGTTGGGGCTGTAAAATTGAATGGTTTGATAGACGTGGGCTCTCTATGGGTTATGCCCCAAAATCTTTCCCGAGATGGACTTCTTCAGAGAGCCCATCGCAAAGATCCCCTCGTGGTCACTCCAAACGCACTCATGGTGCTCAGTCTGCAGGACATCCAACTACTCATCCATCTGTATCACCCTCCTCTGATAATCCAAGCGTATCTAAAGATGAGGACTCTTAGTGCATCTTTGAGGCCTTGTCCACACTTCAACTTTTGACATTTCAGCGTCAGAGCAAAGTCTTCGACGTCAAATCACACCTTGAGCTTTTGGAACACCGCATCTCCCTAGCAATGGACTTGAACATTTAATGAGATGCCTCGTCAACTCCTGGGATAGTTGGAAAAACGACGCCAATCCTCCTCCGGGACATAATTCAAACATAACATGATGGTCACTAGGTTCAACACTTTGGTTATTGGTTTTTCTAGTTTGTTTATGGTCCATCTGGTCATTATAGCTATTAGTTTCAAGGCAAGGTCAAGATCACTACTTTTTGTTTTAATTTTGTATTTGGCACGATCAAACAACATATATGATATTATAACCACCTGGCTCTATTATATTTCTAATAACATAGGGAGCATAACTCTGAAAACTCAACTGGAACTGAGTTGGTTTCCAGTCATGACGACTCTTACTCGAAAAAGCACTTGTTATTTTGTGTCAACTTTTCATGAAAAAGAATTTATAGAATACTTACTTAAAAAAAAAAAAAATATAGTATAGTGTGTTATTATGT
>SNQJ01S0026928.1:73938-103035 GCA_010110895.2 Picea sitchensis
GGGGTCTGGAATCGGGGGTGCACCTATTCAATGGTTGAGATCATGGTGCCTGGATCAACGGTGCACGAGGCAATTCCAGACCCCCCTTGCCTTTCTATCTTTAAGCGGAGGGGGGGGTCCGGAATCAGGCGTACGTCTTTTCGACGGCCAAGATCGGTGCGCCCAGATCAATGGTGCTCAGAGGGTCTCATCCTTCTCAGCTTCTTTTCTTTTAGCCAGCGTGGGCTCCTTTCCATCCATGTTTTATCTTCCCCCATCTCACCATTCACCACATGTCTTGTTCCCTTCCACGTCAGCCTCCTGCTAAAAGCAAGCCCATCATATCTCGTTCCCTGCTCCCTCCACCTGTTGATTTCTTCCATGTGTCTTCCTCTGTTGTCCCTCTCACACCTCGCCACTCCTTGTCATGCCTTCATGGTTTTGGTGCCACCACTCCCGTCATGCGCCCCATCCCTCGCGCTGGCCTCCACGCCGATTCATCATGCCATTCAGCTAATCCATGTGACAGCTCGAAAGGTCTTCCACGCCTCAAAAGTGCCGAGTTGGTTGGGCCATCCTCAATCCCGATGAAGCAGTTATTGAAGCAGTTGTTGGTGGTTAGACATCGCCTCCTCCATAATGGGAAAGTCCGGCGAAGAATTAAAGGAACGTCGATTTTCCTACTGAATTTCCAGGAGCTAGGTTGTGTCTGCCATATTTTCATGATCATTCAGAGATGGCAGCTGCAGATTGTCAGAGGCTATGCAGATGCAAAGTTTTAATGCAACGTATCGGTTTTGTTGTTGTTATTGTTTTGAGTATATGTAGATGTTTTCGCCATTTTTGTATCTATCGATGGTAGAGAAAATCTCCCAACTATAAAGTTTTAGCATCATTCTAGTTTCCTGGTTGTGCATCTGTATCTGGGATTTCTTGTTTTATGACAAACAGTTTTCTTACTCCGTCTATGTTTTCGTCTCATACCAGGGAGTTTGTGATCAAATGATTCACATGAATTGTTGTAGTTTTGTTATGATAAAGGATTTGTTGTTACATTACTGTATTCTCTGGTCTCCTTCATTTGAATGTAAGAGGATCTCGTGTTTGGGCACTTTCTTCTCAAGTCTATTAGAAACCTGATGTTTGTGACAGACCTTCGCGCTCTTCTCATACAAGTCTTCCCACTGCTCACCCTTTATCACAACTCACTGTTTGAATTTTATCTAAGACCCCATTTACCCATGCATGCCTGGTCTAGTTTCAGAGTTAAGACGATATTGTTCTAAGTTTTCTTCCATTTGATCATCCCCTTATAAACAATCGTGACATTAAACTGATGGGTGTCAGGCTCTGCTCTTGCAAGCAATCCAGGAGTGACTTTTGATGCTAACAGTTACCCACAGTGACCTACGTATGAGTAATACTTCTTGAGGTAGAGCCCATTTCTATGCTTTTCCAAACCATTCCCTTCAAAATCAACCAGACGATAAGCGCACTTTTTTAATACCTCTTTTATGATGCAGGGTCCGAACCACATGGTTTTGAATTTTCCTGCCCCCAAGGGGTCCTTGTCTTGGTCATAGACAAAGATAAGGTTTCCTTTAGAGAAAATCCGAGGATGAACAAACCTATCATACTGACACTTGACCTTATGTTTGTGAGCCTTGTTGGCCAGGGCCGCATCACGATGTTGCTCATTGAGTTGCTCCAAGTGTACTAACCATTCTTCAAGTGGAGAAGTGTCTAGCAATAATTGTACTACCAATTTTAGAGATGGGATCTGACATTCTATGGGAAAGAGTGCCTCCAACCCGTAAACGAGTTGAAAAAGTGAGAAAACGGTTATAGTCTTAACAGATGTTCGGTAACCCCACAATGCCAAGTATAACATCAAATGCCAATTTGACTTGGCTGAGTTGATAGTTTGTTGTAGAATAGTCTTAAGAGTTTTGTTTACAGCTTCTACCTACCTATTGGCTTGGAGGTGGTAAGGTGATGAATGTTCTTTCCATAACCCAAGATTTGATGTTAACTCGGTCATCATTTGGTTCTGAATGTGACTGCCATGGTCAGTGACAATCTCTCTTGGGATGCTGAACCTTGCTATGATCGGATTGAATAAGAAGAGAGTTGCAGTCTCTCCATCATCTTTAAATGTTGGCATAGCTTCGACGTACCTAGTGAAGTAGTTGACAGCTACGATGATATAGTGGTGCCCCCTTTCTAACGGGGGATTGCAAGTAGTGTAATCAATCCCCCACTTGGTTAAGGGACCAACTGTGATGATAGGAAACATAGGAGTGGGATGTGCCCTCATCTTCCGAGAGAAGATTTGGCATGGATGGCACTTCTTGACCAATTCAACAAATCTTTGATAAGTGTTGGCCAGAAGTACCCTGCTCATAAAATCTTTTGGGTTGTTGCCAACCTAGACAAATGACCACCACAAGCTCCAGTATGTCAATCGTTGAGCATGATGACTGCCTCCTCATGTGTGAAACATCGACGTAAGATGCAGTCTACTCCTGTCCAATACAATGTATCATCGAGTATGAGATAATTCTTAGCCTGATGAAATATACGCTGACGCTCGTCATGAGAAGAAGAAGTGGGGCACTTCAATGTATAGAGATAGATAAGTTTATCTCCGTACTAGGGATCTGAAGATATGATCAAAAACATATCTCCCCGGATAGGTGATTCTTCAGGCACAATGTCACCTGAGTCAACTGGAAGTTCCGAAATAAGTTTTGCAAAGACCAAAGACTTTTTGGACTTTGCTAAAATGAATTCTAAGTCAAACTCTTGGAGGATGACTATCCATCTACTGATTTTTCCGCCTATAATGCGTCGAGTCAACATATATTGGAATGGATTCACGACAGCAATGATGGTGGTCTTGCGACACATAACATAATGCCAAAACCATTGGACAACATGAACTGCTACCAACGCAAGTTTTTTGATATGAGAATAATTGAGCTCCGGTCCTACGAGGCCTCAGCTCAGGTAATAGATAACATACTCTGAGAAAAAATCTTCTTCCTGAACTAAAACCATGCAAATGGTAGACTCTGCGGTATCCAGATATAATAAGAAATATTTGTTATAGTTAGGTGTTCGTAGCAGAGTTGCAGTTGTGAGGGAACATTTTAATGCATCGAAAGAGAGTTGAGCAGCTTCATCCCAGAGAAAAGGAACGTCTTTCTTCAATAAATGCATAAAACCCTTGGTGAGTTTGGCATAGTTGGCGATGAAGCGTCGTAAGAAGTTCGCCTTGCCTTGTAGACTCTGAAGTTGTAAAATTGTGCATTGGGGGGGCAACTAGATTATTGCCTCCACCTTGAGAGGATCGACCATGATCATTGTTTTTGATATGATGAAACCTAACAAACGTCCAGATGTTACACACAAGCTGAACTTGTTTGGATTCAAGTGAATCCTAAAGTAGCGATAGCATTCGAAGATTAGTCTAAGGTGTGTGGGATGATCCATTGTCTGGCAAGATCATGATGCTAAATCATCTAAATAGGCCTCGACTATATGCTTGAGATCATGAAATGAAAAATACATGGCCCGCTGGAATGTGGCTCAAGCATTTTTAAGACCAAAAGGCATCTTACGATATGCGAAAGTACCCCACGGGAAAATGAATGTCATTTTATGTTGGTCTTCAGGTTTTATTTGGATTTGATTATACCTCAAAAAACCATCCATGAAAGAAAAGGCTTCGCAACTAGTACATTCATCAATGATCTGATCGATGAATGGTGTTGAAAAATTATCCTTGGGACATGCCTTGTTCAAATCACGGAACTTGGTACATACACGAATCGTGCCTTGTTTTTTATTGACTGACACAAGATTCAACACCCATTGAGACAAATGGATAGGATAGATAAAACCTGCCTTTAGCAATTTCTCAACCTCAATCTTGATGGTTGTTGCTTTCTTAGGATTAACTAGACGAAGTTTCTGTCGAACAGGCTTGGCATCAGGATACATTGTGATTTCATGTTCAACTATTTTTCTATCGATACCTGGCATTTCCTCATAAGACCATGCAAAAACGTCGTGGAATTATTTGAAAAGATCCGTGTAGATTTGAATCTCTTCGGGGGAGAAATCTGCTCCGACGAAGATGTTTTCCACGACGCCAGGGTTTCGAGAGATGTTGATTGGTATAGTTTCAGCGATAGTCGCCATATTGCCCTTAGCATAAATTTCATGTGTAGCTAAGAGATTAATAGGACACAGCTGACCTCCCGTCATGGTCACGGTGAACTCTCCTTCTTTGATTTGGCTTAATTCTGGGAGAAAATATGATCTGTGATGAAGATCTTCCCAAGGCTTGTCCGGACTAGTCATTGCTTCGATTACTACTTCATCAGAAGGAAAGACTAACTCTAACAAATTGAAGTTAGCGAGAGAACCCTGAGCCCAAATAGGTTCAAGAAGTGGATCTAACTCTTGTGCAGGAGTCAGATTAAGGTTAGTTGAAGCCTGCTAAACTAGAGAATATGCTACTTCAGCGGTAGAAAAGGGCATGGACATGTCAGGGTGCCCTATCTCATCCATCGTGGCTGATGGGGAAGGAAGAATCCATGGATCCTCAAAGTAAGTCGTGCGAAAGGACAAAACTTGAAAAATCTCAACCTTATGGTGATTAGATATAAATTTGATATCGCCTTGAGGAGGTGGATAATCGAAGGTACCCATCAACGATGGGCACAAACCAANTATGTTGATGATACTTGGTTGAGGATTATCAATCAGCGGGACCGTGGATGCCCCCAATGTTGCGTCAGGTCTGGAGAAAGACAATTGATCGATGGTCACTATCCGACCCTCGTGTGGAAACAACAAGACCTAGAAAACTGTAGAAAGCACAGCTTGCATAGCATAAGTCCAACTCCGTCCTAACAAGAGGTTATAGTCGAGGGGAGCATCAAATACCTCTACTTCGACACACACGGTCTTCCCTCGTAACTGCACGGGGAAAGAAGGAACGATGCCATGTGGTAGGAAAGAATGACCGTCGAAAGCAGTGAGGAGAGTAGGTGATGGAGATAAAATGGGTTGGCCAATGGCCTTCCAACATGCCAACGGTATAACACATGTTGAGGCACCTTCGTCGACCACTGTGTGAATGATATTCCATGTAAAAGTTTTCATGGGGTACGCCACTACTATCTGAAATGATATGTGGTAAGGTAGACGAGGTTTTAAGTCGGTTGTATCTAACATGATGGTACCCGGATTACAAGTCTCAGTAGATCCTAAAGCAGTTAACAAAGCCTTCCTCTAAGTCGGGAAACTTTGGAGGACCTCCAAAGCAGACATCACATAAGGGGTTTGTGATAAATCTTCCACCACAGAGTAGTTCTGGGCGGCCCTTGCGTTTGGGTTATGAGAAGCCTTTTTAAATGCACCTTTTGGAATGCATGTCATTTTTTCTCCCAATGTCTTCTCAATCTGTAGAGGAAGACATGGGAGGTCAGCTTCTTTGCCTTTCTCGGAAGTGCTTGGTTTACCATAACCGTGTGCTCTAGTTGATATGAAAGCATCACCCCTAACCATATATACGTTCGTGGATGAGGGGTTGTTCGGAGGTAGGCAATTTTCTTGGCTGCCCCCTTCTGTGCTTGCAGAGGCTTGAGTTAGATTTTTCCCATGTTGAAAGGGATTAGTCAACGCTGCTTGTTGTTGCTATGTGAAAAATGTTTGGGGCTCTACAAGTCGAGGACATAGATGGGTCGGGTGATCCTCCATGCATAGATTTCATGGATACCTCGCCTTCCATTTTTCTGTGTTGTCCCCACTAGCATTATCATTGGGATTTTTATCCCCCTTACCCTTCTTTCATTTTTTTTTATTCCCTTCAGGCTACTGGGTTGCCTTCGGGTTAGTCGATTGCACTGTGTGTACCTCCGACCTTTGGGTAGGGGGAGTAGTCAAAGCAGTAGTTTGGTTGGCTACTGTGTGTTGTATGGATACTTGTTGCAACTGCTTTGTCAATTGCTCAGTGGACTTAGTTTATGCTGAACCAACGATACCATTGGCATGTGGTCCATCTCTCTGTCTAGTTTTGTCCAGTATTGAATGTGGTGCATCGAGAAAAATGTTGTATAATAAACCGGACTGAGAATAGATGAGCTCAAACTATTGAGCCCTCATGATGGCATCTTCTTCGGAGAAAACTCTAGACGTCGCAACGTCTTTGGATAACTGTGGGATCAAAGACTTAAGGAACCACTCATGCAGGAATGCTGGTGGGATTGGTACTTTGATTAAACTCTTCCGACATCTCCATTCTCAGATGTGATCAGAGATATGGTCTATTGTTTTATGTTCGAAATTAGCAAGCAATTCTGTGCCAGTGTCGTATCTCACAGGTAACTAGAAATGGTTAAGGAAAGACATCGCCAGTTCGCCAAAAGAAGAGTATATTGAGCGATCGAGCTCGATGAACCATTTCGGGACACTCCTAATGAGAGTATGTTGAAACAATCGCAACTGTATGGAGTCATCCTTCAATGAGTTAGATGAGCACCATAGATGGAAGGTAGTCACATGATCTCCTGGATATTCGTTAGTCTTGGCTTCGAACTTTGGAATGTCAGAAGGCAACTTTTTCAGCATAGGAGGCCAACGTGGATCGTGACAAATGGGGTCATTCAACAACCTTGTCAAATATGGCAAGTGTAAAGTCGCCAGGAATGGTAATTTGGGTTGTTTCTAATAACCAGGGAAAAAGGGTCCTCGAGTTTGACTGGCACTAGGTTGCCAGGAAAAGTTTGGCTGCTGACCCGGGTTCTGGTAGAAACCATGGCCCTGACTAACGTAAGGATTTTTCATATGTGGAGACATTATCGACTGATTTCCCAAATAGGACATAGATGGATGGGCATGCATTATATTCGAAGGACTTTGGGAAGGATTACCCCATGCCGGTCCCATGGGGATCGCCATAGTAGTTTGTCCAGGGTTCCATTGATTGTGGAAAGAATTTCCCCAGATCGACATTTTGGAGGAGGGAATGGATCCTTGTCCTGAATTCTAAGGTCCTGTTATGTTTTCCCCCTGTGCAGGAATAATACCCTGAATAGGAGTAGTTTGTCCAAAAATGGGGTTTCCCCCAGTCGGGAAAGTGGTTGATGAGAAAGTGTTGTTACCAAACGTTCTGTTCCAAGAAAACGGTGTCGAACCTACCAACATACTATGTGTAGGTGGTCCTTGACTCCCTACTCCAAATAAACTATTGGGTGTAGGTCACCTGGCAGATTGTTGATGTGAGCCACCAAGTGAAGGGGACAAAGGAGGAATATGACCTCCCCCATAAGGAAAAGTGTTAGAAGGGATAGGAGTGCCCCCCAACTAACCTTGCAGAGGAGTGATAAAGCTCTCTGCCCCTAGGCTCAAATTCTGTAAAGTGGAGTTGGAAAGTTCACGACTTGTACCCGAACTAGGCATCCCATATGAGAATGGAGGGCCTGTCGCACTATGTGTGAAGGGGGTTGTGGCCGCTACCAAAGACGGATTTGGACCACTGTGTGAAGTAGTTGCGGCTGATACCATGGTGGCTCAGACTGATGAAGATGGGTTAGGAGGTGTAAGCTCTCCTATGGTGACAACCGTGGTGGGAATCAAAAAATTCCCAGAAGAAGTAACAATATTTGTTTCCATTGCTATCTGCGACACTGTATGGCGCTCGTGAAAAATTGGTATAATAAAAGGTGCCAAGAAATCAGTGGTTGGGGTTTCAACCGAGCCAAGAGCGGTTGCTTCAAGGTTCAAAATGGTCGGTTCCTCTAGGTGTTGTTCAGGCACAATAGGTTGCGACCTGGTCGCTTCAAAAGACCCTTGTTGGTCTAGCTTCCGCCGTAAAGGTGGCGGGGGTGGCTCCAGTGTAATCGACGGCAGGCCAAGAAGGCTTCATGACCAATGGATCTCAAGATCCTCCACTATGTGAGAAGATCCAAGACACTCTAAGGTAGTCTAAATGCACAAAAGTAACACACACTAAGAAAAAATTCCCTAGAATATAAGACAAGCAAACACTAAATTAATTGTAAGAACAGTTGCAACAACCAAGACTAGAGAAACTTACCAGTGCAAGTGCAACTCGAATACGGAAGCACCCTATGGGTATACTCTGCAAATCATGGCCTGATGTCTGTCCTAGGTACTGTGGTATACCCCCACATTCACCTATGTATGTCCCTATCAAAGATTGGCAACTAAGTTGCCAACACGCAAACAGTCACCAGGCGGGTATAGTCGAAAGTCGAGTAGACCACAATGAGCAGGGTATCGAGCCCAAAACCTGTCAAGGGTATCAAGAGAAAATGGTTTAGAAGAAAACTGAGGACCTCGAATGGATTCGAGACCCATAAAGCCCCGTGGAAAATGCAATCAACGGAATCCCAAAACAAGCCCTCTATATGTGTTCTCCACGACAATTTCTCCAGCTTTGGAGGGGTTATCTCTGCTACCTTTCCACACGCGACCTCATGTTTATCCCTTGTGTTAGAGGGGGGTACCAGATAACTTCCACAAAAATGGACTTAGACACTCCCTATCACAAACTCCAATGTTTGATTTTAAATGGCCTTGAAGAGTTTCCTCTCCAACCTAATCCAAGGCCCTAGTCCTGAACTAGTTTGTGAACCCTACAAACATAAAAGTCTAGTAGATTTTAAATTTAGCATTACTTTTATATATTTTTCCTACGTCAAGGGGTATGATGGTGAAACTGATGATGTGTAACAGATGAAATCAAACAATGAATAAAAAAGATGGAAACAAAACTTTTACTGAATGCAAAATTTCAACAACTTTTCCAAAACAAGATTTTTTTCTAACTTTTCTAAGATTTTGGATAGCAAACTTAAAGGAATTTCACTCGACTACGAGCAACTTATGATCTAAGTGAACTGTAAAAACTTATGAAATAAAATACTTCTCCCTAGATAATGATGTAGAAACACACTCTTCAACCAAAGAAGAAAATGAAAAGAGAATATTTTTTTTTATTTAATTGCTAGTTGAAGCAATAAAGGGAAAATACCGACAAGCAAAAAACCAAGAAAAAACAATTCTGGTTTAAAGCGCAGATTGCAAAGAATCATATTAAAAAATCACACAATAGAAATTGTAACAACAATGACTCGCACACTTGTCTAAAAACCGTAAAAAAAAAGTTTTTTATTTTTATTTTTCTGACAACGTTTTAAACGAGAAAAAGAAAGCGAAGGGTAGAAACAATCCTAAGATACTGACTGTTGAAATAAAGATTCAAACACCTGAGAGGAATACTTCTGATCAAAGGAGAGGATGACTGCCCCACCCTAGAAAAAATTAGCATGTACAAGCATGCGACTATCACTCAAATAGCATGTGTGCGAACATGTGTTGAACAACAACAGAGGGCGTGTACACGTGGGCTGATCTTGTACAGGCCGCATGTATATCTAAACTCTAAGAAAAAATAAGAAAACAAACAAACCAGACCAAGAAGAGACCTCCGGTATTGATAAATAGGATACCTTGAAGGCTTGGATACTCTTTCTAACATTAAAACAAATAATCCAAGGAAAAATAAATAAGGAAAAAACAATTTGAGATAGGACTGTTAGCAAACAAGACTTAGATAGAATTTCAAAAAAACCCCTGAGAATGTGCAATTCTGACAGGGAAGAGGAGGATTGCCTTTGAGGCTCTCTGAACTCCTACACGCTACTGCTACCTCTATAGTTAGCATTCACACATGGGCTGAAAGAAGATAGGGCGTGGGTACATGCGTGAAGGCCTTGTGCAAGCCGTGTGTACCTATGTGGGTCCCGAAAAACATAGCCAAGCAAAAGTCAGGGAAAGTTGGTATGGAAAACCAGACGCCCTGCTAGCTCAGATTTTATAGAAAAAAGAAAAATACAAGCAAGAAAAAATAGTCTTTAAACTATCCAAAAACTAAATAAAATTCCAGGAACCCTAAAGAGTTATTTTCCCCAGTATGGTCGCCAATTCTGTTGTTGGGAAAAAACACCCTATGGACTAGCAAATAGAGTTCAGAATTTGCATGCAGATATAACCAAATAGAAATCACTTTCGCACTTTCATCCCTAGATTTAAATCCCCTTTTTCTTAGTCAATGCATGGAAGGATCAACCAGCCTCGTTATCGACATTTGATGTCGATCCTCCGTTGTGCTTGATCACTTGTTCATTATGCTCCTTCCAAAGCTCACATGCATTCAAGACAAGCAACAACTATGCATGCATGCTACTAATATACTAACGGGTTAGAAATAAAAAATAAACTAATCGATATCATAAATAATTCATGAATTGGGATGGGAAAAGAATTCTCTTTATTACTTGAAATGAGTTAACTTACAAAAAGTTGAGACCGGCCACCGCTCCTTGAACCTAATCCTGGGCTCCTCTTCTTCTGTCCTTCAACTGCTTTGCTTTAAATCTCCTTTGGCATTAGGAAAGGCTAAAGGGTTGGGACAATGGAATACATAAATGGGAAGATTTTCTTTGCTATATTTTTCCTCTTCCAAATGGTACCCCTACCCCTTCTTTTATAGGCTAGAAGGAGCTAGGTATTTGGATGAACCCTTGTCCATGCATGGCCGGGAGTTTCAGTTAACTCACCCATAGCTTTTTGCTCCATCGGTAACTTTCCTTTTTCTATGCTTTAGTAGGTACATGAATGTTGTTTTGAGCCAGTTAGCATGTACACGCGTGCAGTAATGGGTTAGGGCGCGTGGGCCTTTACATAAGAGGATTTTCAAAGAGTTGTTCAGCAATGTTTTTGGCAAAGAAAGGATATGAGTTGGCTTGATGCCAGGTAAGCATGTGTGGTGCAATTTAGGGTTATAATAGAGTACCAGAGTCCTGGAGCTCCTATTGACCATAGATCTAAATAGAGAATGAGGACCGTCAATTAATGCGTCCTTTGAGCTTTCAAAAATTCAAGATTTGGGAGATTAGAGGTGTGCAGGTGAAAAGTTCGTCAAAGCCTGAAATTATGAAGTCACATATTACAGAAGTGATGTGGCATGTTGATGTCAGCTAGGGTGATGAGGACCATCATACACATGCCATGTGCCCATCTGTTTTGTGTGTTTGATAGGTCATTTGTTCCAATGGGGTTCTGACATGCGTCAATAATTGATTGGGCCACAAGTCATCTCTGTATTACTAACACGTAGCCCCTTGGGTGCACTGTATTGAGTGAGCCTATAAATTTAGGTGGTTTGGTATTCGGGGAAATTGAAGTATGAAGTTGTAAGAACATCCAAAGTGTGAATCTCGAGAGAGACAGTCTGCCAGTTCACCACTTCAACGTTCGGAGGAAATGAGGTGAGGTGAAAGGAAAACCTATGAAGCCTAAAGTTCTAGAGCTCTGAAGTCCTGAAGTTCCAGTTAATATCCTATCATTTAAGACCTAGTTATAGCCCGAGGTTAGATGGGTTTTTGGCTGAAAATAAAGGGGCTAAGGCATGGAAATGATTTTTTGGAGGTAGAAAAGGGGCTTAGAGAGGGATCCCATGGGGTTTTGATTTGTTCAAACCTACACCTAAAAAATTAATAAGGCCTGTGAATCTTATGATAGCATCCATCAAGGGTCCAAGACTCAATTTAGATATGAGAAAAGAGAACAATTTTACAAATATTACATCAGAGAAAGGACAATTTTCAATTGTCCATAACGTTCTGCTAAAGATTCAGAATTGAGCAAGAAAGGATTCATTGTAAAGGTTTGGGACAACATAACATTTTTGTTCACCATGAAAAGGGGACTAGTCAGATAAATAATCATAAAATCAAAGGAAATAAGTCTGATAGGTTATTAAACCAAAATGGTTCATGTTTTTATAAAATTGTTGAATCAGTTAGCCTGGCAAGGTTCTGTTGGTTGCACATTTTGTAGAATTAACAACAACTTGATCAGATCAGAATCAACACATAGTGCATAGAGATGGAGGATACATAGGGGGATTACAACCAGTAACATGAGATCAGAGGAATGGATGTCCATTTTGCTATGGAAGGAACAAAATCCAATGAACATGGATAAGGAAAAGATGAAAACATGAATATGGTGGAGATCATTATAAATTTATAGAAAGATGTCCAAAGTCACAAGACTGATAATGAGAGGCTTATGAAAGGTAAAGATCAGCAGGAATACTTCAATATGAAGTTAATGTAGAGCCTAGATAAAATTCAAAATAAACTGGATAATGAAAGTGGCTCTAACAAATTAGGAAGCCAGAAGTCCCCTGATGAGAAAATAAGATCAAGGAGTGGTAGCAGATATCACCATCACTCCCATGGACATTCCAATAGGAGAGAACAAAACAAATGAATTCCATCTCTTGTCAGGAAGAATCATAAGATGCTTGGGATGGATGAACTGAGAGGAGAAATGAATAATATCAAACCTCATACTTTTTATGGTGAACACAAGAAGGATGAATATGATGAGACATGGTTTTTAGGCATGAGGAAGTACTTCCAATTGCATAATTATTCTTCTCATGCATAATGAAGAATTTTATCTGCCAAGTTAAAGGAAAGGCATCCATGTGGTGGGACCAACTTGTGCAAGTGCAACACATCAAAGAGAATAATGGTACATGGAAGAAATTCAATAAGCATTTTAATAAGAAATACTTAACAAAGATGTATTTTTACAAAAAGATGAAAAATTTCTTTGAAATCAAACTAGGAAGCATGACCATTGATGAGTATGAAAGGATATTTTTAGAACTATTGAAGTATGCCTGCTTCATCAAAGATGATACAATTAATATCCATATATATTTGAGTGGGTTTTCATCTTTCATCAGTGATTAAAGTCAATATGATGATCCTAAAAATTCGGAGGAAACCATAATAAGAGCCAAGCGCTTATATGATCAGCATAAGGGAAATCCTACTTTCCAAAGAGATTGGGAAGACAAGAAAAAGTTCAAGATGGAACAAAGTAAGAAAGGGAAGAATCCACCATTCTTTAGAAATAGTTCTCAGGGAGAACAAACCCCTAGAGTGCCCAGAATGACTGAGACAGGTGGAAAAAATACAAGGAAGACATGCATTCAATGTTGGGGTTGTAAAGGAGACCATTTGTATAGAGAATGTTCTCACAAAAAAGATAAAGTGAGAGTTTTCCACGATGTACAAAAATATGAAACATTGGAGGGCATGGGAAGAAGTGTTCCAAGGATATATGCATCCTTGGACAACAAGCAAGAATAATCTCAATCACACATGGTTGAAGTAGAAGGTATGATCAATAAGCATACCTTTACTCTTTTACTAGATTTAGGAGCTAGTCATAGCTATATAGATCCTAAGTTAGTGGAAATATTGCAATTTCCAAAAATAGAGCATGGGAAATCTTGGCTAGTGCAACTAGCTACATGATCCAAGAGAAAAGTTGTTGATCTGGTTAAGTCATGTCCAGTGGACATGAATGGGCTAAGTACCAAGGCATATTTGAACATCCTTCCCTTGGGTTCATATGAATGTTTAATTGGTATGGATTGGTTGGACCAATACCATGATGTCTTAGACTGTCATAAAAAGTAATTTACTTTCCTGAATGAGGAAGGGAACTCAAGAACATTCTAAGGAATTCCCAGGGCAGGTATTGTCCAAGAGATCTCAACAATGTAATTGAAGAAGTGTTACAGGAAGGGCTTACAAATATTTGCAGCTCATAATGGAGGAATCACCTAAGGATAAGGTGCCAAATTATTAGGATCATTTAGTCCTAAAATATTTTGAGGATGTGTTCAAGGATATACAATGACTACCCCCAAAGAGAGATATCAATTTCTCTATAAACTTAATGCCTGGAAAAACTCTAGTATCCAAGACTCCCTACAGGATGAGTACTCCATAGTTGAAGGAACTGGAAATACAACTTGAAGAAATTATGAAGAAGGGGTCAGCTTAGGGTGCCCCAACTTTATTTGTGAAGAAGAAAGATGAGACATTGATATTGTGCATTGACTTCAGATAATTTAACAAGGTAACTATAAAGAACAAGTATCCTTTGCCAAGGATCAATGATCTCTTTGATCAATTGAAGAATGAAAAAATATTTTGAAATATTGATCTAAGATATGGTTAGCATCAAGTGAGAATTAAAGATGAAAATATTAGCAAGACTTCCTTTAGAAAAAGGCATGGTCATTGTGAATTCAGAGTGGTTCCATTTTGGTTGTCAAATGGACCATCTATTTTTATATGTTTAATGAATTGTGTTATCAGAGAGTAATTGGACAAGTTTATCATTGTATTTTTGGATGACATCCTTATATATTCCAAGTTGGAAGAGGAACATGAGCATCACTTGAAGATGGTTTTACACGTGTTAAGATACCACCAGTTGTATACCAAATTGAGCAAGTTCTCATTTTATCAAAACCGAATTCAATATTTGGGGCATATCATATCCGAAGAAGGGATAGCAATGGACCCTAAAAATATTGAATCTATTATAGGGTGAAAAACACCTAAGAATGTGACAAAATTCAGATCCTTCATGGGTCTAATTGGCTACTACAAAATATTCATTGTAGGGTTTTCAAGGATTTCTCACCCTATCATTTCCTTTCAAAGGAAGGGGGTGAAGTTTCAATGGAAAACAGAGTGTGGAAAGAGCTTCTCGAATTTGAAGAGTTGTTAACTAGTGCTCCAATTATAAGGATTTTTTATCCGAATAAAGATTTCATGGTATGCACAGATGCATGCATAGAAGGACTTGCTGGATTCCTTAGTCCGAAGGGGTATGCCATATGTTATGAATCAAGAAAGTTGAAGGAGCATGAAAGTCATTATGCCACTCATGATTTGGAATTGGAATTCATAGTACATGCCTTGTATAAGTGGAGACACTACCTCATGGTAAAAAGGTTTGAGCTGAGAACAGAACATAATGGTCCGAAATATTTATTTGATCAGCCAACTTTAAATGCCAGGCAGAGTAGATGGTTGGGATTTTTCAATGACTATGACTTTGATATAAAGCATATTAAGGGGAAAGAGAACAAGGTTGTTGATGCACTCATCAGGAGAGTACATGAGTTGCATGCTACAACCATAAACATTTATCAATCTGATTTGAAGGATATAGTCTTGGAAGCTGCAAAATTAGATTTCCAATAGAAGGAATTAGTAACAAAATTACAGCAAGGAAATTTGCAGCAGAAGGTTGAAGATTACAAGTTGGGTATTGATGAAGTTATCATGTACAAAAACATAATTTATGTACCCCATTCCCAAGAATTGAGAATCCTAATTTTGAAACATATGAATAATGTACCCTATGTTGGACACTAAGGATATTAGAAAACAATTGCAGCAGTCAAGAGCCAATATTATTGGTTATGCATGATGAAAGAAATTGATGAGTACATTGTCTATTGTTTGGAGTGTCAAAAGGTCAAGGCTGATCATAGACACCTAGTTGGGTTGTTGCATCCATTACATATCCCTGAGTGGAAATGGGATGTGGTGAAAATGGACTTCATCACCAAACTTCCCAGAACAAGAAAGCAAAAATATTCTATCATGGTGGTGGTGGAAAATCTTACCAAAGATTCCCATTTCAATCCAGTGAAGCTTACTCACAAGGAAGCCAATGTTGTTGATATTTATATGAGGGAATTAGCTCGATTACATGGTATTCCCAAGAAAATTGTGTCTGAGAGAGACCCAAAGTTTACCTCAAAGTTTTAGAAAGGATTGTTTAAAGGATTTGGAACAAATCTAAATTTTAGCACACCTTATCATCCAGAATATGATGGGAAAAAAAATAGGGTGAACCAAGTGATTGTGGATATGTTGAGGATGTATGTGATGGATATGCCATCAAATTGGGAACACTATATACACTTGGTAGAGTTTGCTGACAACAATGGGTACCAGACATCTCTGAAGGGATTTGAGGCACTTTATCGTAGAAAGTGAAACACGCTAGTAATCTTAGACAACCCAACATATAGAGAAGTAGTTGGGCCAGAGTTTCTCAGGGAAATGAGAAGATGTAAAAAATAAGGAAGAATTTAAACACTCCTCAAGACAGGAAGAAAAGTTATGCTGATAAGGGAAGAATTCAGAGGGAATTCTGCATGGGTGATCATGTATACTTGAAAGTGAGGGCCAAAATAAGTTCCCTAAAGTTGGGAAACTATTCAAAGTTGGAAAATCAATATTGTGGGTCATTTGAAACCTAGAGAGGATTGGGATTATAGCTTATATGTTTTCTTTACCTGCATCTATGACTATTCATAATGTATTCCATGTATCATTTATCAAAAAGTATATGCCCAATGCTAATCATGTTATTGATTGGAATATGAGTCAAGTGGAGAAAGAAGGCGCTTTTCAAGTGCATTTGGTGTGCATACTGGACCAAAATATCAAGCAGCTCCAAAATTGAGCAATAGATATTGTAAAGGTCCAATGGACCTAGTACGATTTGGAGGATGCCACTTGGGAGCATGAAGATTCCATGCAGGCAGAATAACCACATATTTTTGAAGATTTATGAAAAATATTGATGTAATATATAAGTAAGATGCACTAAGGAAAGTGCATAAATAAAGGGAGCAGATTATAATACCCCAAGGCCGAGCCCCTATGGAATTGTAAACATGTTTTGTAAGCTGGTGAGCCAGGTGATTATAAACGAGGAGTCTTATGTGATGTTTAGGCTAGAGATCTTAGATGCTAAAGGCTACTGAGCCTATATCCTAAAGCCCAGTGAGCCTATATCCTAAAGCCTAGTGAGCCTATTTTTTAATATGTAAACACTCACATCATTAATATAATACATTTTTGTGTGTAGAACGACCATGATAAAATAGAATGGGAGACTAAGTTCCACTAGGTAGGGAAAGGGAAGGGACTAAGAGACTAGGGAAAAAGGGCTAAGATTGATGACTTAAACCCAAGAGAATATTATATTATTATTTCCTAAAGATTAAGGTGAGGATAATTGTTTTATAGTAAGTATCATGGAAGAGCAAATGAATCCCAAGTGGAGAGAAACAAGATCCAAGAGAGCCATGTATCAATCATGACACATGAAAATATAGGTGGGGGAAAATAGACTGTTTTGCATCTTTTTCCCCATTCACTCATTCACGAATGAATGGAGCCATCCCCTCCATCATTGGCCTCTGAAAAATTCACATACCTCTCGAACCTGCAACATTTTTGGAGCTATCTCGTACTTTTCCTATGAAGAACAATGCACTTGTACTTCTCTTGTGGTAGTACTATGCCATAAAAAATTTTTGTTGTTGCCAATGTAGTTCTATACTCGAGATTTGATGTTTCCATCACCCTTAATTGATTAACCTAGGAGTGGACTGAAGAAGCAAGTTGTCAAGTCTGTAAGCAACTTTCTCCAGGTGAGAGAGTTTGTTGGGGAAGTGATTTTCCCAGAGGGAGCTCAATGACATCTATAGTGCTCTGAGAATTCATGTATGTCCTATTGTTGAAGCCCTAGAAGGGAAGTAGGTCTGTTGAAGGAATTTTGAGCAGAGAAGGGGCATACTTCCTAGGGTGGGACACACATGTGGGGAATGAGAAGTTGCAGGCTGTCAGTGTGAGTTGGCTCCTGGGATAGAATCCTTCTTGTTGATTATGCAACTTCCATTCATCTCAACCTATCCTAGGAATCGCTTTACATGGGTGGAGTTTAGTGCCATCTCAGGGGTGACTCATTGTTGAGAGTGATGAGAAGCGTGGTCTAAGGCCCAATGGTTCGTGGAAGGTCTGCATGAAGTTGGTGGTCTTTCATAAAAAAATAAGTACCATTTATGTATTCAATTGCATGTTGTGTATTTGTACATGTTTTATATTTATGAGTTTAGCATGTATATGTTGTATGTATAGAATTTATTGTTACTTCAGAGAGGGTGGATGACGATGTTATAGGGATTCTCTGAATATTACCTGAATCACCTCGAAATGACCTTCTCATTATGAGTTTTCTCTTTTTAGGTCCCATTTTCACCAAGTCACAGTGCTTCTTCCTGTTCACATTTTCCACTTTTATACATCGTGCCATAAATTCTCTCTCGCATTGTGATTTTCCTACCACCTCCTTTTTCCTTTTTTAGATACTCTCTGTATCGAAGCACATATTTTTTGTCTAGTCACATTTCTTTGGCACACAATGTATTCATGTTCTTTCATTTAAATTACCATCTTCTCTGTGCTACATCATCTTACAACATGAAAAACACTTGTCCATCTACTTCATATTTTTTGTTTTTGTTTTTCCAATTTTGTTTTCTCTTTCTTTCTTTATTTTTCTATTTCTACTATATACATTATGTGCAATTTATTTTCCTATGATGCAACTATTAAGGGTAGGTGGTTCGACTATCCCTATATAGTTTCAGTCAACTACCATTCATCTATCCTTGAATTTATTTTCTTGTTTAATCTTGGAGCTGCACAAGGCCTCCATCTTTGATAGAATTTATCTCATATGGCTCTAGCTAATGCATCCTGAATTTCCCTGGGTGTTGTAAGTATTTACTATCATAGAGGAGAACCAGATATCCTTCCTTCAATTTATTCTTCTTTATGTATCTATCATGCCAAGATTTATCTTTTTGTTTATGTACTTTCGTAATGGAAGCTATTCATAATTATTTATTTTTATAATTCCATGAGTTGATACAACCTTTCTTGGGTTACACCTCTTTCTATCATGTTTGTAATGGCTGCAATGCACAGACCAGGTATCAAATACTATAAAGGCACTACTAATTTCTAACCATACACCAATATGAAAGGTGTATGTCCTATGATTTTCTTGCATTTAGTTCTATAATCCCATAATATTGCCAGTATCTTAAAATCCCAATCATCCCTAACATTGAAAATATTAGTTAAGTCATTCTCCAAAATCTTATTAAATTCTTCCACTATTCCATTAGCTTGATGATAGTATGGTGTTCTCTTCTCATGGTGTATCTCAAATTCTTTAGGAATTACCTAGATTGTACTATTGATAAAATGAGTTTCGTGATCACTCATCAAAATACTACAACATCCAAATATTGTAATTCCATGTTCAAATAGGAAGTGCGCTACAATCTTTTACTGTTACTGCTTCAACCCATCTGGTGAAATATTTTGTCATTGTAATGATATACCTTTCTCTTGATATTCTAGTTGGTGGATTAATTGTACCTACAAAGTCAATTTCTCATTTTTGAAACACTTTGATAGTTACCTGAGGCTTTAATGGTATCTCGTCCCTCCTGGATGGATTCCCTACCCTCTATTAGACATCACAAGCCTTACAATACTCCTTTTCATCCTTAGAAACTATTGGCCACCATAATCATGTGCATAGTATCTTCTATGCAGTGTCTTTACCTACATAATTTCCTCATGTTATCCCTTCATGCGCTTCTGCTAAAATGATAGGACATTCATGCTCCATTCCACATTTCCTTAAAATATTATATTCTCCTAGTTTATGCAAATGTCCTACAATAAGTCGGTAATATACAACTCTAAACACAAAATTTATCTTTTGTGTAGTGAGATATTCCTTTCGAGAAAATCCTATACTCAAAAATTCAATGATATCATAAAAATACTCATTGACAATTTGCACTGAAAATAGTTCTACATCAACAAAATTGTCCTCCAAGTTGCTTGGTTCCTCTGCATTGGTTATCCTGGAAAGATGACCAGGCCCTGAATTCAATTTTCCATGTTTCACAACTACTTCAAAATCAAACTCTTGGAATAACAGCAATCATCTACATATTCTACCCCCAATATTGGCTCATTGACCATGTATTTAAGAGCAGAGTGATTTGTGAACATCTTAAAATCTTGTCCTAACAAATAATGTTTGAACTTATGCAATGCATACACCATATCCAATCCTTCTTTTCTGTTGTATTATAATTCTATTATGACCTGCAAATCTTATTGGGTGATCTGTGTCACCTTCTCCTGGTTGTGTTAATACTTCTCCAAGTGTTATGGAAGATGCGTCCACATTAACATGGAACTCCTTTCACCAATATGGAAACACCAGAATTGGTGATGTCACCATTTTCTCTTTCAATATGTCCACAATCTATTGTCACTCATCATTCCATTGAAACTTAATATCCTTCTTTAAATAATTCACCATGGGTGCAATAATATTTTCATAGCTCTTTATAAATTTGTATAGTATCATGTATGACCAAATGTAACTCTCAATTTGCGCATTGGATTAGGTGGTGGTAAAATAACAATAACAACAACCTTGGCAGGATCAACCAACAGACCATGCTTACACAAGACATGCCCTAGTAAAATTCCAAATGGTGTGTTGAATATTCATTTCTTAATGTTCAAACAGGGATGCTATATCCCTGTTATGTGATAGCATCCTTGTTATAGCATGGCCTGACCTGGGTGGGCAGGGATGTTACAGGGTTTCTCTGAATATTCTCTGAGTCACCTTGAAATAACCTTCTCATTCTGATTTTTCACCTTTTAGCTCCCATTTTGACCAAGGCACAGTGATTCTTCCTATTCATGTTTTCCTCTTTTATATGTCTTGCCATAAATTCTCTGTCGTGTTGTACTTTTCCTACCACCTCCCTTTTCTTTTTTTCAGCTACTCTCTCTATTGACACATGTAATTTTTTGTCTGGTCACATTTCTCTGGCACATAGTTTATTCCTTTTCTTCCATTTCAATTACCATCTTTGTCATGATACATCATCTTACAACATGAAAAACACTTGTCCATCTACTTCATATTTTTTTGTTTTTGTTTTTCCAATTTTCTTTTCTCTTTCTTTCCTTATTTTTCTATTTCTACTATATACATTATGTGAAATTTATTTTCCTATGATGCAACTATTAAGGGTTGTTGGTTAGATATCCCTATACAGTTTCATTCAACTACCATTCACCAATCCTTGCATTTATTTTCATGTTTAATCTTGGAGTTTCACAAGGCCTCCATCTTTGATAGAATTTATCTCATATGGCTCTAGCTAATGCATCCTTAATTTCCCTAAGTGTTGTAAGTATTTAATATCATAGAGAAGAACTAGATATCATTCCTTAAATTTATTCTTCTTTATGTATCTATCATGACAAGATTTATCTTTTTCTTTATGTACTTTCCTAATGGAAATGAGTCATAATCCTTTATTCTTCTAATGCCATGAGTTGAGCCAACATTTCTTGGGTTGCACCTCTTTCTATCATGTTTTTAAAGGTTGCAATTTATAGACTAGGTATCAAATACTCCAAAGGGACTCTAACCATACACCAATATGAAAGGTGTATGTCCTATGAGTTTCTTGCATTTAGTTCTATAATTCCATAATATTTCTAGTATCTTCAAATCCCAATCATCCCTATTCACATTGAAAATCTTAGTTAAGTCATTCTCCAAACTCTTATTAAATGCTTCCATTATTCCATTAGCGTGAGGATAGTATGGTGTGCTCTTCTCATGGTGTATCTCAAATTCTTCAGGAATTACCTAGATGGTACTATTGATAAAATGTGTTCCCTAATAACTCATCAAAATCCAAGGGAATCCAAATCTTGTAATTACATGTTCAAATAGGAAGTGCGTTGCAATATTTAACTGCTACTACTTCAACCCATCTGGTGAAATATTTTATCGTTGTAATGATATACCTTTCTCCTGATATTCTAGTTGGTGGATTAATTGTACCTACAAAGTCAATTTATCATTTTTGAAACACTTTAATAGTTACCTGATGCTTTAATGGTATCTCATCCCTCATGGATGGCTTCTCTACCCTCTGACAGACATCACAAGCCTCACAATACTCCTTTTCATCCTTAAAAACTATTGGCTACCATAATCCTGTGTGTAGTATCTTCTATGCAGTGGCTTTACCTACATAATGTCATCATGTCATCCATTCATGTGCTTCTGCTAAAATGATAGGACATTCATGCTCCATGCCACATCTCCTTAAAATATTATGTTCTCCTAGTTTATACAAATGTCCTACAATAAGTTGGTAATATACAACTCTAACCACCAAATTTGTCTTTTGTGCAGTGATATATTCCTTTGGAAAAAATCCTATACTCAAAAATTCAATGATATCATAAAAATACTCATCAACAATCTGCACTAAAAATAGTTCTACGTCAAGAAAATTGTCCTCCAAGTTGCTTGGTTACTCTGCATTAGTTATCTTGGAAAGATGATCATGCCTTGCATTCAATCTTCCATGTTTCACAACTACTTCAAAATCAAACTCTTGGAATAACAACAATCATCTACATATTCTACCCCCAATATTGGCTCATTGACTAGGTAGTTAAGAGTAGAGTGATTTGTGAACATCTTAAAATGTTGGCCTAACAAATAATGTTTGAACTTATGCAATGCATACACCATATAAAAACCTTCTTTTTCTGTTGTATTATAATTCTATTATGACTTGAAATTGCTATTGGGTGATCTATGTCACCTTCTACTAGTTGTGTTAATATTGCTCCAAGTGTTATGGAAGATGCATCGACATGAACATGGAACTCCTTTGACCAATCTGGAAACACCAGAATTGGTGATGTCACCATTTTCTCCTTCAATATGTCCACAATCTATTGGCACTCATCATTCCATTGAAAATTAATATCCTTCTTTAAATACTTCACTATGGGCGCAGTAATATTTTCATAGCTCTTTATAAATTTGTATAGTATCATGTATGACCAACTATAACTCTCAATTTGAGCATTGACTTAGGTGGTGGTAAATTAACAATAAAAACAACCTTGGCAAGATCAACCAACAGACCATGCTTACACAACACATGCCCTAGTAAAATTCCAAATGGTGTGTTGAATATGCATTTCTTAATGTTCAAATAGGGATGTTATATCCCTGTTATTTCAGAGCATCCCTGTTATAGCATGGCCCAACCTAGGTGGCCAGGGATATTACAGGGATTCTTTGAATATTCTTTGAATCACCTCGAAATAACTTTCTCATTCTGATTTTTTTCCTTTTAGCTCCCATTTTCACCAAGTCACAGTGATTCTTCTTGTTCACGTTTTCCACTTTTATACGTCGTGCCATAAATTCTCTGTCATGTTGTACTTTTCCTACCACCTCCTTTTTTCCTTTTTTCAAATACTCTCTGTATCGACTCACATATTTTTTTGTCTAGTCACATTTCTCTAGCACACAGTGTATTCGTGTTCTTTCATTTCAATTACCATGTTCATCGTGCTACATCATCTTACAACATGCAAAACACTTGTCCATCTACTTCATATTTTTTTCTTTTTCTTTTTCCAATTTTCTTTTCTCTTTCTTTCTTTATTTTCCTATTTCTACTATATACATTATGTGCAATTTATTTTCCTAGGATACAACTATTAAGGGTTGTTGGTTCAACTATCCATATACAGTTTCAGTCAACTATCATTCACCAATCCTTGCATTTATTTTCCTGTTTAATCTTGGAGTTGCACAAGGCCTCCATTTTTGATAGACTTTATCTCATATGGCTCTATCTAATCCATCCTGAATTTCCCTGGGTGTTGTAAGTATTTACTATCATAGAGGAGAACCAGATATCCTTCCTTAAATTTATTCTTCTTTCTGTATCTATCATGCCAAGATTTATCTTTTTCTTTATGTAATTTCCTAATGGAAATCAATCATAATCCTTTATTCTTTTAATTCCATGAGTTGAGCCAACCATTCTTGGGTTGCACCTCTTTCTATCATGTTTGTAATGGCTGCAATGCACATACTAGGTATCAAATACTCCAAAGGGACTACTACTTTGTAACCATACAGCAATATGAAAGGTGTATGTCCTATGAGTTTCTTGAATTTAGTTATATAATCCAATAATATTGCTTGTATCCTCAAATCCCAATCATCCCTATTCACATTGAAAATCTTATTTAAGTCATTATGCAAAATCATATTAATCAGAGCATCCCTATTATAGCATGGCCCGAGCTGGGTGGCTGGGGATGTTACAGGGATGCTCTGAATATTCTCTGAATCGCCTCGAAATAACCTTCTCATTCTGATTTTTCGCCTCTTAGCTCCCATTTTCAACAAGTCACAATGATTCTTCTTGTTCACGTTTTCCACTTTTATATGTCATGCTATAAATTCTCTGTCACATTGTACTTTTCCTACCACCTCCTTTTTCCTTTTTTTAGGTACTCTCTGTATCGATGCACATATTTTTTTATGTAGTCACATTTCTCTGGTGCACAGTGTATTCCTTTTCTTTCATATCAATTACCATCTTCTTCGTGCTACATCATCTTACAACATGGAAAACACTTTTCCATCTACTTCATATTTTTTTGTTTTTGTTTGTCCAATTTTATTTTCTCTTTCTTTCTTTATTTTTCTATTTCTGCTATATAGACTATGTACAATTTATTTTCCTACAATGCAACTATTAAGGGTTGTTGGTTTGACTATCCTTATATAGTTTTAGTCAACTACCATTCACCAATCCTTGCATTTATTTTCATGCTTAATCTTGGAGCTGCACAAGGCCTCCATCTTTGATAGACTTATCTTATATGGTTCTAGCTAATGCATCCTAAATTTCCCTGGGTGTTGTAAGTATTTACTATCATAGAAGAGAACCATATATCTTTCCTTAAATTTCTTCTTTTTTATGTATCTATCATGCAAAGATTTATCTTTTTCTTTATGTACTTTCCTAATGGAAATCAATCATAATCCTTTATTCTTATAATTCCATGTGTTCAACTAACCTTTCTTGGGTTGTACCTCTTTCTATCATGTTTGTAATGGATGCAATGCATAGACTAGGTATCAAATACTCCAAAGGGACTACTACTTTCTAACCATAAACCAATAAGAAAGGTGTATGTGCTATGAGTCTCTTGCATTTAGTTCTATAATCCAATAATATTGCTAGTATATTCAAATCCCAATCATCTCTATTCACATTGAAAATATTAGTTAAGTCATTCTCCAAAATCTTATTAAATGCTTCCACTATTCCATTAGCTTGAGGATAGTATGGTGTGCTCTTCTCATGGTGTATCTCAAATTCTTCAGAAATTACCTAGATGGTACTATTGATAAAATGAGTTCCCTGATCACTCATCAAAATCCTAGGGCATCCAAATCTTGTAATCACATGTTAAAATAGGAAGTGTGTTGCAATATTTTAATGCTACTGCTTCAACCCATCTGGTGAAATATTTTGTCACTGTAATGATATACCTTTCTCCTGATATTCTATTTGGTGGATTAATTGTACCTACAAAGTCAATTTCTCATTTTTGAAACACTTTAATAGTTACCTGAGGCTTTAATGGTATCTCATCCCTCCTGGATAGCTTCCCTACCCTCTGACAGACATCACAAGCCTCACAATACTCCTTCTCATCCTTAGAAACTATTGGCCACCATAATCATGTACGTAGTATATTCTACGCAGTGGATTTACCTACATAATGTCCTCATGCTATCCCTTCATGTGCTTATGCTAAAATGATAGGACGTTCATGCTCCATGCCACATCTCCTTAAAATATTATGTTCTCCTAGTTTATACAAATGTCCTACAATAAGTTGGTAATATACAACTCTAACCACCAAATTTGTCTTTTGTGCAGTGATATATTCCTTTGGAAAAAATTCTATACTCAAAAATTCAATGATATCATAAAAATAGTCATCGACAATCTGCACTGAAAACAATTCTGCATCAAGAAAATTGTCCTCCAAGTTTCTTGGTTCCTCTGTATTAGTTATCCTAGAAAGATGATCAGGCTCTGCATTCAATATTCCATGTTTCACAACTACTTCAAAATCAAACTCTTGGAATAAGAACAATCATATACATATTCTACCCCCAATATTAGCTCTTTGACCATGTATTTAAGAGAAGAGTGGTTTTTGAACATCTTAAAATGTTGGCCTAACAAATAATGTTTGAACTTATGCAATGCATACACCATATCCAAATCTTATTTTTATGTTGTATTATAATTATGTTATGACTTGCAAATGGTATTGGGTGATCTATGTCACCTTCTCCTAGTTGTGTTAATACTACTCCAAGTGTTATTGAAGATGCTTCCACATGAACATGGAACTCCTTTGACCAATCTGGAAACACCAGAATTGGTGATGTTACCATTTTCTCCTTCAATATGTCCACAATCTATTGGCACTCACCATTCCATTGAAACTTAATATCCTTCTTTAAATACTTCTCCATGGGCGCAGTAATATGTGCATAGCTCTTTATAATTTTGTATAGTATCATGTATGACCAATTGTAACTCTGAATTTGCGCATTGACTTAGGTGGTGGTAAATTAACAATAACAACAACCTTGGCAGGATCAACCAATAGACCATGCTTACACAACACATGCCCTAGTAAGATTCCAAATGGTGTGGTGAATATTCATTTCTTAATGTTCAAAGAGATTTAAAACTATCTACACGTATCTAACATTAGTCTCAAAATTTCAACATGATCTTTCAATAAGCTAAATATTTTCCAATCATCGAGATAAAACTAAACAAACTTATGTATACAATCTTTAAATGTAGCTACCACTACCCTTGAAAATATAGAAGAGGAATTATTCAATCCAATGGGCACAATTGTGTACTAATATGTCCCCCATTCTATGGAAAATGTAGTTATGATGATCCTCTAGTGCTATTCTAATATGATGATACCCTGAAAATACATCAATAAATGAGTATGCTTCTTGTCCTCTTACATTCTCCAATACCTCATTTGTAAAAGGATTAGGGAAGTGATCATGAACAAAAACATCATTCAAATTCCTTAAGTCTGCAAAGATCATTATTCCCCTTTTATTCTTCTCCTAAACAACCATAGGGATAATCCACTCAGATTTTTCAACAGGTTCTATTATCCCAACCTCTGACATTTTATCAATCTATGTATTCACTTTCTGTTTATATATTGGATTCAGTCTATATGGTATTTGAATTATTGGTATAGCATATGGTCTCAATGGGATCTTAATTTCTTCAATTTCTCCTTCTACCCCTTTCATTTATGAAAACATCATTGGAAACAAGTCACTATCCTTGCACAATAACTCTGTTATTTTTTCCACTATTTGGTTATCCCAATAGTCACCAATACTTGCAATATTTGGATTCTCTTCTATTCCAATATTTACCTTATTTATCTTTAGTGTTCGAGCAAATTATTCTGACTCTAATTTTGGACCTTATACTTCTCTTTCCTTTTCAACTTTTGTAATCTGAATATCCCATAGGTTTTCTTCAGTTGGTTCACGTTCTGTGAAGTGGTAACAATGCAACAATTGTCTGACTTCCTTCCTATTCTAATTTTGATAACATGTTACAATTTCAACTTCTGGTTCTCCAAATATCTTCTCTTTTATCTACTTCAGTGATGCATGTATTTCTAGATTCTCATGTTCAAATGCAAAGGTGATCACATAATTCTATTGCAAATCTCCCCACTTTGCAATTCCTCTACGCAGTTCCAATTTTGTATAATGTATGAATAAAGTGATGTGCCCATTCCTCTGGAGGAACCAATCTATATTGGGTTACACATTTGTCTATATGTTCTCTGGGATGTCCCATTCCATCATATGTTCTCTTGGATATGTGGTATCGATGGATTTGTTCTCGCAAATCACTTATCGCTTGGACAATTTTCACGGAATAAATGATAACACACTATGAGGATACAAGGAGGAATACCTTCTTTAGTAAATTGATAAATATCAAGTAAAAGGGTTTAGTTGTGGAGCACATTGAGAAATACCAACGATTGAATATAAAGGTAGCATATATTCCATATGAACACTTGATTGATGTATTCATAGGAACTTTAAAGGATAACATTCAACATGAGGTTCACTTTTGGCAACCCAAATCATTGGAAAATGCATTCAAGGTGGCAAGAAATGTTGAAAGTAAAAATATGGCTATGGCTACTAGAAGGACCACTCCTAACATCCATCGAGAGAATAATGTTCCTTCTTCCAAAATACCTCAACAATTGGAGGAAAGAAAATAAAAAGGTTTATACTTTGATTGTGACAACAACTACAGTAAGGGACATAAGTGTCATGACAAGAAATTATTCTACATAGGTTGTGAAGAGGAAGAAGAAGAAGAACAATAACCATCTCAAGATCAAAACATAGAAGAGATTTCTTCTGAAGAGTTGAATCCCAAGATATCATGCAATGCATTGGTTGGAATTATCACTCCTCAAACCCTCAAGATCGAAGTATATATCAAAAATAAAAAGGTAATAGTCCAAATTCATTTTGGTAGTACTCATTTCATTCACTATAAATTATCCAAATCTCTCAATTGATTTATATTTCTAGCACTAGAGTTTCAAGTAATGATGACACATGGACGAACTATCAATTTCTCATGAAAATGCCATAAGATGAATCTTACTATGGGGGAATAAGTAACGAGTAGTCCAATTATTTCAATTCCCATGGGTGGTGTTGATGTCTGACTATGAGTCCAATGGTTACAATCATTAGGAACAATGGCTTTTAATTTTGAAGAACCTTTCATGAAGTTTTCAATGGAAGGAAAGGAAATTGAGTTAAGGGGTATGACAGGGAAACCTAGTAAGTTGATAAGCTCGAATGGAATGACAAAATTATTGGAAAAGGGGCATCAATGTGTAATTGTAAAACTATTCTCAGTAGATATTCAAACATCTAAGACATATATTCCACTAGATCTCCAAGTGATTATTGATAAGAATTCTAAAGTATTTGAAGATATTCCCAAAGGTCAGTCAAAATCATGATCATGCTATTCACTTATGTTAAGAACCAAACATCAATATAGCATAGAAAAACCTCAGGAAAAGTACTCAACGCCTTGAAAAAGAGATAATTTCAAATAACAAGCCTCTTCGAGGGGGAAACCTCCTTTTACCACACTTAAATGTTCAAGTACAAGATGATTCAAAATGAAAATGTCTCCTTGGTATATATAGGAGACTAGGAGGTATAATTACAACTAATGGCCTAAAGCCG
>SNQJ01S0026928.1:114310-126743 GCA_010110895.2 Picea sitchensis
GGGAGGAAACATGGAGATATATAGAGATGAGGAGAGAGAAGTAAATATAGAATGGAGGGAGAAATGGGAAGGGAGAGAGAGGGAAGGGGAGGGGAATGAGAGGGAAAGTGTGCGTGAAAGAAAAAACATAATGAATTAAGGAAAAACAGAGGGATACAGAGTGTGGAACTGGGGGGTGAGTTAGGGAAGGGGAGATAGATAAAATGAGGAGGGGAGAGAGAGAATAAAATAGAGAAATGAGGGAAAAGGTGGGGAAAGACAAAGGCAAAGAGAGAGAGGGAACAAGGGGTAAATGGTGGCGAGAGAGAGGGACATATAGAAAGTGAGTGAAAAAGAGAGAAAGTGAGAGAGAGAGACATAGAGAGAGAGAGAGAGGTTAGAGAGAGAGAAGAATATAGAGGTATGGAGGGGGGAGAGGGAGAGTGAGAGAGAGATATATATTGGGAGGGAGAGATATAAAGGGAGAGGGAGAAAGATACAGAGTGAGGGGGAGAGATGGGTAGATGCAAGAGAGAGAGAGAGAATAATGGAGGGAGAGAGAGAGGGAGACAAGGAAGGAGAGAGAGAAAGAGAGAGAGAGAGAGTGAGGGGAAGGGGGAGAGAAGAGAGGGGATAGAAAGATATTTCATGTTCATAGGAATGCATGCACATTCCTATTCCCCATGACACATGTGCTTTAGGAATGCACACACATTCTTAAAATGTGTGCATGCTATTTTTATTTCAATTTATATTAGGAACATGCATGTGTTCTTGTACATGCATTTCTCTGAAACACACGTGCGTTATTGAAAACATGGACGCATTCTTGGGAACTTTCCTACATGGATTGTTGAGTGGAGATTCATGGTTTTTCGAACATGTCACATTGCGAATGCATGTGTGTTCCTAGGAACCTTCACGCGTTCCTCCGAGTGCACATTCATGCTCACCCCATTTCCACTTTATTGTCCACCAAATTCGTGCACTCACCCATACATATAAATACAAGAAAATGGTCTCAATATAAACAAATACATTGATCCACTGGTTGAAGAAATATCTCAACCTCACAAAAAAAATCGAAGCTAACTAGCTGGAGAGAATCTCTCAAACCAACTAGGCCTCAAGAACCTCCTAAAAGCTAGCAACAAACTCCTTCTCTAGAGACTGGAACTCTACCTAATAATGGCCAATAAACTTAATAATTAAATATGATCACAACTCAGGAAAGTGAGAGTTGCACATCCCAACACCCATACCATGATCTACATTCCCTCTAGGAACAAAAACTCAACCTTTACATATCAATATTCATCCCTTTAAGTCTATTGTAGCATGGTAATCATAATAAATTTTCCAACTCGATATTAATGGGATGCTACAAATACAATTACAATAATTACTGAACATCTTTGACGACTCGGCCTATATGTGATTTAATCCTTTGCACAAAGTACATAAATAATTGTCATGCACAATAAATCCCAGGTAGTTAATGTCCTATTAAATAAATAAATAAATAAATAAATAAATATATATTTATATATATATATATATATATATATATATATTTAATTATTCACGTTCATATTTAACTAATCAAAATTAATTTAATATAAAATTAATTTTGATCATTAAAATAACATTTAATAGTAAATATAATTTTAAACATTATCATAGTAAATATTATATTTGAATATTAAAAATAATACACTTTTAAAAGAAGTTGTGAGGAGATTATGTCAACATCATCCCATGCTATGCTATTAACCATATATTTGAGAGAAATTTTTAAACTTTTCATTTACAAAAGAGTGATTAATGGTTCATGAGATATGGGATTTTTCTCAGCTTCATATAACCACCACTCCTATATTTAGTAATGGTGACTCACTCACACTTTTTTTTTTTGGTTGTCGTAGTAAAAATGATATATATAAATTCACATAAATAAGTTATCATGATGATGATGATGATGATTAACGTCCACTAAGACCGAATTGGTCTATTAGGCCTTAAAAGGGTAAGTAATTACTTGTGATTATTTAAAATTTTGTTCTTTTGCTAAAAAATCATTAAGAGAAGCTTTCCAAGATCACCATACGGTTTTTGAGTTAAGAGGTTAGGAAGGTTGGTAGTGTGAAAAATATTTTGTAAATGAGATATAATATGGGTATAGGATGGAAAATCTAAGAGAAAGTGTTTTTCATCTTCAACCTTCTTAGTGTCAAAAAGGTGACACACTCTTTCATCCCATGGTGTTTTAGGAATTGACCAATACTTGGTTTCACTATGGAGCTTGTGAGAATATGTTCTTATGTTAGCAATGTTAATTATTTTATTTACACTTGGCAAACCAAATAGATAATTTTGATCTTCTAGATTAGGGTTGATTACATTCTTATAATACCTTAATTTTCTTTTTTCCTCTAACTCTTTATCACACCACATTTTCTCCTTAAATTTTGATTTGACATTTTTTTTAATAGTATCTTTATTCTGTAAAATAGTATCTTCCATGATTCCCCAATAGTTTAGCCAAGACCAGGCATCTTTATGCCATCCTCTCTTGAGTCGATGGTGGTCATGATTCGATTTTGAAGAAATTTTAGGAATCGTCTTTTATTCCATGTTGTTTAACATGTTCTTATACATTATGTATCTAGTCATAGCCATTCTCGCAATGGAAGAGAGGCTTGTTTCTAAGAGAAGGATCAGATAGGGTGTATTTCCTTTAATTTTGAGATTATAGGTTATAAAATTATTTTCTATTTGATCTATCTTTCTCCAGGATTCACGAGAGATACTACAACCACATACTTCACATCCATAAGGAATAACAGATGTAATAAGACTTTCAAAGAGGATTTTCTTCTTATTCCAACTCCAAAGTTCAACCGATTTATAGTTATTTTCAAGCCCATAATAATATTTCCATCCCTAATAATCCTTTTGTCAATGCTATAGTTCCAATTTCACTTGTCGTGAATGTCAATTCCAAGATATTTGTATGAAGTCACTTCATCTAGTTTGGTGATTTCATATACGAAGGTATCATAAGGGATCTTATTGGATTTAATAATCACGACCTTAGTATTATCAGTATTAATAGTCATACCCATATTGGACCAAAAATCCTTGAGGATTCTTAGTTGGTTTTCAAGATAACGATGACTCCATTCCATAAGAACGATGTCATCAACATAAAGAATAATATTGATGACTATACCAGTGAGAGTAGGGCCGACACAACCTATTTTTTCCAACAAATCTTCTAACTTGTCAATGTATATGCCAAAATGGGTAGGGGACAAGGGACAACCTTGTTTGACTCTGATAATGCAGTTAATCTCTTTTGACTAGCCCTCAATGTTTTTAAACTTAACAATAATGTTATCATACATCCTTATTGCAACAATCCTCAACTCAAGAGGCACTTTTATCTCTTCCAACCTACTCCAAAGGTTTTTCCTAGGAAGCATGTCAAAATCTTTTCTAAAGTCAACAAAACAACAAAAAAGATTAGTTTTAGTTTTGCAGAAATCCTTTGAAATGATCCTAAAGGTAACAATATGGTCCACAATTGAATGATATTTCTTAAACATGACTTTCCCTTTAGCTCTTATACCGTGACTTTCTAGCCAAATTCTAATATTCTTTTCCAAAATAATTTCATAAATCTTGGCTAAAAACAGGCTAATCATAATGGTCCTATAATTATAGGGAATGTTTCTATCCCTGTTATTAAAAATAGGAACAATGAGGCTTTGCGTCCAGGGTTTAAGGAAGCCCTGCTTGATTGCTAAATTTAAGAGCTTGTGTATGTGAGGGATAAAGATTGGCCCTCCGATTTTTAAAATTTCAGCTTGGTAGCCTTCAACGTCCTTAACATTCCCATTTGGAAGATGCTTAACCCCGAAATCTATGTCATATAAAGAAAAATCTTCTTCATTTGTAAGGACAATATGAATGTTGTCCATGGCATTAGGGAACTGGAAAATATTTTTAAGGTAGGAATTCCAGTTACTTAAGGGAATCTTATTATTTTATTTAGTATTTCGTTTTAAAACTAGACTCCAAAACTTCTTAGGATCCAACTTATATAGTTTTGAAAGTTTCTCTTGCCTTTTATTGATATAGTACCTTTTTTTCCTTTTAATTAGGGCTTTGTACCCATTGATCTTATCGAGTCTTAAGGACTCATTAAAAGAATCACTAATGGATTTCCTAGCAATTTTACATTCTTTATCATACCAAGGGTTCGTCGTTCTATTAGTATTTTTATAGGACACCTCAAAAGAGAACTTGTTAATAGAAGTGGAAAGGGTAGTTGTAAAATTATGATAGAGTTCTTCAATGGTGTCCTTACAAGTTAGGAGATTTAATTTACTATTTAAATCCTTTAATAAAATGTCTACTTCACTTTTGTCAAAGCGCAAATTCCTTTGATTATCGAAATTCTCGTCAATGACACTCCTATGCATGGAAAATTTTAGATTTAGGGTTAAAGGTTTATGATCGATTCAGGCTCATGGTCATTTAAAAGATCAAAAGTTGTTATTTGGTTGGAAACAGGGGTAACATATATCACATCATCTACAACACTACTACCTAGCCCATGAATACAATTCATTTGGTTGGAGTTTGGCCACTTCATTACTCCATTGAAAATTATTAGGTCTTGAGAGTTGCAAATCTTGACCAACTCAATGCGAAACAAATTCTCAATTAGGTCTTTAGATATTCTTTTGTAGCTATTAGATAAAACAAGATCCTCATCTAGCCATAAAGGATTATAGTTCGAGTCATTACTTAAGAGAGTATCTTTCTTAGCAGGAGGACATTACCTTCATTTTTCAAACTATAAATATCTTGTTCTAAATTATTATAGGGACAATTGTTATCTAGATTGTTTTTCTTATAAAAAGTAGAATTAATAGGTGTAAAATATAAAAAATTTGTATACATCTTCTTAGCATTGTTGCCTGAAATTTTTATCCAAATGTACAGATTGACAGGGTCAATATCATGAAGTTGAATATGAGGAGAAATATTCTTTATAATATAACAAGCTATGTCTCCTATCCCTCTACAGTGGGATTTTTTGTTCCATGCCAATCACAAGACAAATCCTTCTATGTTAGGGACCTTAGAATCCTCATGCTCAAGTTTCAACTAAATAGATAATATCAATATCACTCAGGATCCAACTTATCATAGGACCTTTGCACCATGGAAAGACACAACCATTCCAAAAAAGGATCTCGAGTGTCCCAAATTCCTATTTTTTATTATCCTTCTCATCTCTATCCCTAACTATAGCTTTTCGATTTCTAATTATTGCCCATCTTCCTTCTTTCCTAACTTCTTTTACCTTTTGAGCTTCCTTCCCTAATTCATCTTGGTCTCGGGGAATGAGGTTTTCATTTAGAAATATTCCTGACCCTTTTAAGCTAAGAGATTTACTAAGTATGCTATATTTATGGTCATTACAACTTACTTCGACATGGATCAACCTATCTTTATGATCAATTATTTTTCCTAGCCTCTTGGCTTCTATGAGGTAAATTGTATCAATTTGTGATTTATTATTTAATTATTCTTTTACTATTGCTAGTGTATCCTCCTCTTGTTGTTCTTTTATACCAAAAATTATGAGGTTCAAGGATCTTTTGTTACTCTCATGGTCGAGTTTGATTAGCTTATTCATTTCCTCTTTCATGAGTTTGAGATCCAATTTGTTTTCCATATTACCGAGGGTCAAATTGTTGGTTAGTTTTTCTTCTGTCTCTTTAATCCCATCTCTCAAGTTGTGATTTTATTCAACCCCTCCTTCTTGGGTTGATTGTTTATGTTTTTCCATTTCTTGAATCCTATCTTTCATTGTCTGCAATTCAGTCTTGAACCATAATAATCTATTCTCTATTTGAGTTTGAATGGTATCTTTAATTTTTTTTCAATCATTGCCTCTAGCTCTATTTGGAGTTTTAAGTCTCTTTCTTCACTCATTTTTTCTAATATTTCTAACTCTATTTGGATTTTGACATCTCTCTTTTCTCTCCTTTTTTCTATTGATTTCATATAATCCTGAAGGATCTCTAGGATGATTTTGGGGGGCTCCCCCTCTTAGGCTGAGTTTTTGGAATAGGTGGTGGAGTGCTCATATTGAAAAGAAGAGAAAAAAAATGTAACAATTATTATTTTGGATTGACTTTATCTCTCAAATCAACTTTTACTTATGAAACTTAAAATAAAAAATAAATTAAATATATTTAAATCTTTTTACTTTAATAGATTATAAATATATTTTAAATTAGAATTGAATCAAAGTAAAAAGTCACTCACCTATCACATGTCCAATTGCTCAACTCATTGAAGAAGTAGAAAATAATTTCCTAACAGAAACTACAAAGATTATTCTTGATAGAAAAGGTAAAAACCACAAAGAGAAACCTAGAAAAACTACAGAGATTATTGTGAGTAAAAAAGGTAAAAACCAAAGAAAAATATTATTCTAGTTAGATATATAATGTTAGAAATAAAATATATCCTTCAAAACAATGATCATGATAAATAATGGAGATTTTATTCACTAACTTTTTAAAATAAAATTATTGTTAAAAAATTATATCAAAATTTGTTTACGGATTCATGATCTCATATAACAACCACTTGTATTTAATGATGTACCTCTTGTTCATAACTATTGGTTACATTTTCCTTGTTAACGATAACTATATCTTCCCTTGTTGAATAGTTGAAATGGATGTTTAATAAAATCAAAATTAAGATGAAATTATATAAATAAATAATCCATTTTAAAATAGATTTAAAATTAAAATTATTTTTAAATGGTTGTTTGATAAATTCAGAATTAACATAGAATTATGTAAATAAAAAAAATAACATTAATTATAAATTTAAAAGAGATATTTCAAATTCAACTTTTCATTTATAAAAAATTGATGGATTGTTAATCAAATATGGGATTTTTACTTAACCTTCTATAACTATTAGTTACATCATAATCATAATAATAAGAAAATAGTTTTTTAATTAAAATGGATGCTTAATATCTTCNAAGGATCTCTAGGATGATTTTGGGGGGCTCCCCCTCTTAGGCTGAGTTTTTGGAATAGGTGGTGGAGTGCTCATATTGAAAAGAAGAGAAAAAAAATGTAACAATTATTATTTTGGATTGACTTTATCTCTCAAATCAACTTTTACTTATGAAACTTAAAATAAAAAATAAATTAAATATATTTAAATCTTTTTACTTTAATAGATTATAAATATATTTTAAATTAGAATTGAATCAAAGTAAAAAGTCACTCACCTATCACATGTCCAATTGCTCAACTCATTGAAGAAGTAGAAAATAATTTCCTAACAGAAACTACAAAGATTATTCTTGATAGAAAAGGTAAAAACCACAAAGAGAAACCTAGAAAAACTACAGAGATTATTGTGAGTAAAAAAGGTAAAAACCAAAGAAAAATATTATTCTAGTTAGATATATAATGTTAGAAATAAAATATATCCTTCAAAACAATGATCATGATAAATAATGGAGATTTTATTCACTAACTTTTTAAAATAAAATTATTGTTAAAAAATTATATCAAAATTTGTTTACGGATTCATGATCTCATATAACAACCACTTGTATTTAATGATGTACCTCTTGTTCATAACTATTGGTTACATTTTCCTTGTTAACGATAACTATATCTTCCCTTGTTGAATAGTTGAAATGGATGTTTAATAAAATCAAAATTAAGATGAAATTATATAAATAAATAATCCATTTTAAAATAGATTTAAAATTAAAATTATTTTTAAATGGTTGTTTGATAAATTCAGAATTAACATAGAATTATGTAAATAAAAAAAATAACATTAATTATAAATTTAAAAGAGATATTTCAAATTCAACTTTTCATTTATAAAAAATTGATGGATTGTTAATCAAATATGGGATTTTTACTTAACCTTCTATAACTATTAGTTACATCATAATCATAATAATAAGAAAATAGTTTTTTAATTAAAATGGATGCTTAATATCTTCAAAATTAAGATGAATTCATTAAAAAAATAATGCACCACTTTAGATGAATTAATTAAAAAAATAGTACACCACCTTAGTTAACAAACTTCCAATCACTGTAAATGTAAATATTATGTCTACCTAACAAACCCAATTCTATGATTTATTTGAAAAAGATTCTTCAACTTCTCATTTACATAAGAGTGATTGATGGCTAATTAGATATGGGATTTCTACTCAGCCTCTTAAAACAACCACTCATATATAGTTATGGTTCTTTTTGTCCATAATTATTGATTACATCGTCCTTATATCTCATGACAAGAACTACATTTTCCTAAATTCAAAATTAAAATTGATATAAATAATACAATTTTGTTTACAAACTTCTTTAGAGTTCTTAATCATGGTAAATGCTAAATATAATGTAACCTGAACAGTCTGACTGTACACTGCCAGCTGTCCTGGCCAGTTGTACTTTCTATTCTTGTTTTGCTTGAGCCTATTTAGCTCAGCTATTTCCCTTTTCATAGTACTTCTTCATTAACTTATTCATGTACTCATTTTGTACTCTTCTTCATATATTCTAATATACTATTTTTTGTTCTATTCTTTCTCTCTGCATTTCTTGATTCACAATTTATCATGGTATCAAAGCTTCAGTAGTAAGCCTCTTCACATAAAGATGGGAGAGAAACATGATCCTCAAACAATGCACAACTTACATGGATCTTGAGAGCATTTGACACAAACTTTTCACAAGGCTTGGAGAGATGTCCATCATACTTTCGAAAGATCCTCGCATGAAACTTCCATGAGGAAGCAGACCGTCATACGCTCAAAATATCAGCGTAAGAAGCTCACGCGAGGTCGTAGAGCATACTACGCTCGAAAGTTTCAAGGAGAAGAAACACAAGAAGGAAGAGGAGACTGAGAAGGAAGAAACAATAAAGATTCTTGTACAATTTTCAAGAATCATCAAAGATTCACAAAGAAGAGTTGTAGGAGGCGAGAACTCTTGAAGAATTCAAAGCATTTATTCAAATTTGTGAAAGATAGTTGAATAAAGAAGAAGCGTTTAAAGCATTTTGGAAATCGCTTAAATCCGTCAAAGATTGTAGCAAACAACACCAAGCTTCAAAGAAATCATGAAATTCTTTCAAATATTTGAAATATTCACGAATTTTTCTTCTACAGATGCAAATATCGTGTCTAAGGAGCAAAGAAAAATCGTCGTGGTTGTAAGGTTTGTCTTGCAAATGGATCTGAGGTGGAAACTCAGTTCAGAAGGGATGAGGAGAGCACAGAAAAGACAAAAGAATTTCATCTGCTAGATCTTGCGCAGAGGACCGACAGTCGTTGGATCAGCGAGAAAGTGCACGAGGTTTAGTCCTTTGGAGCGCACAGGAGAAATTTTGTCTTGCGAAGTCACGAAATCATCAGGACCATCCATCAAGAGACATGTGGTGAGATCTTGACATTTCGCTAAATCGCAAGGTGTAAAGGTCAAAAGACTCTCATGAGAATTCGCGAATCGTGAAATCCTGAGTCATTCTGGACCGTTGGATCGAGAAATATCGTAAGCCGTCGATCTACTTCTATCAAAAAATTTGGAATCGTGAGTTGGACGAGCAAAGGAAACTACACTCCAAAACCCTGATACACGAAATTGTGAAATCCTGAAATCGCAATTCACGAATTAGCGAAAAGATCATAGTCGTCCATTTGTTGGGACACATGGAGAAGATTGAGGAAACCGTCAGCATTTTGGCTACCGGGGTTTCAAGTTGACAGAGGATTTGGGGTCTCAAGTCATGAAATCGCGAAATGTAGGAGGACCATCCATCTTGAGGGGACGCATGGCAGCAATCCAAGATTTCAGGAGATTTTTTGAAAAGAAAAGGACACTTAGCCATTTTGGCAAATCAACATTTCAGAGTTTGCAGTTTGGATAATAGTGTGATGAGAAGTCAAGAGTTGCGAAATACGAATTCACGAAATCCTGAAAGGATCTGGATCATCAGATCATAGGAAGATTTGGACCGTTGAATTGTCCAAAGGCAAAATTTCGGCATTTTGCATATCGGGAGTCCAAAGGACCCAGGATCGTCGCTACAAAACTGTCGAAGTCCCGAAACGTGAAATCCAAAAAAGGAATTAGTGCCAGGATATTTCAGATTTCGGCAAATTCAGGGATAAAGAACTGGCGAAGGCATCGTGATTCCCTGATTCGTGAAAAGCTAGGAGCGTTTTAACATTAGGCGCACAGTCACATTGAATGGAGACTAAGGGATAATTCAAGGTTGATAATATCTCTTCGGCAATCAGCAATTGATGTTTCAGCGATCGGAGGTTGGAGAGACAAGAGTTCGGAGAACTCGTATAACGAAGTCCCAAAGTCAGAATTGCGAAGCCAAAAATCGCGAAGTCGAAACTCACGGAATATCGAATCGCAGAGTTTCAAAATCACTACAAGAAAGAAACAGACCTAGTTTTATGCATGGGAAATAGGTAAATACAAATTTTCCTTTCTATATTTTGCTAGATTCTTTAAAATATGGCGTCGTCTAGCAATTTAGGACCAACTCAGGGTCTAATTCTTCTTGGAAAGAACTATGAGTTTTTGTCTCTTTAGATGAGATTGTTCTTGCAAGAACAAGAGTGTTGGGATCCAATGGATCATGGATATGTGGAACCAGATCCAGCAGACCTTGACACCATGACAAACCAGCAGAAAATTGCTCAGGCAACTCATAGAAACAAAGAAAATAAAGATAAATTTTGGATTCAAAATTCTTGTGGATGACTCAATTTTTTCAAAAATCATAGGCACTAGTACTTCAAAGTAGGCCCGGGACATCCTTAAATCTTCCTATCAAGAAAATGATAGGGTTAAAATAGTCAAATTGCAGACCTTGAGGATGTAATTTGAGACTCTAAGGATGATAGAGTCTGAAAATGTGGATCAGTTCATGACTAGAGTCATGGGAATCGTGAACCAGATCAGATTGACTGGTGAAGCCATCACTGATCAATGCATTATTGAGAAAGTCCTCAGAAGTTTACCTAAGAAATTTGAAATGGTTGTAATAGCAATCCTTGAATCCAAGGATCTGTCAAGTTTTTCAACAGATGAATTAATTGGTTCTCTGGTGACACATGAGACCAGACTGCATCTCACAGATGAGTCAATCTCCAATGCTTTCAAAATGCAATTCTCCTTCAACAGAGGGAGAGGTAGAGGGAGAAGAAGAGATCACCAAGGAAGAGGGAGAAATCACAGTAACCCTCATTCCAGTGGAGGACACAGACAACAGAGCCAGCATCAAAATTTTCAAGGTCATAGACAACAAAATCAGAATCAGAGTTTTCAGCCTCAAAGAGGTAGAGGGAGAAAGTCAAATGAGAAATCAAGCATACAATGCTATTACTACAAAAATTATGGGCACTATGAATCTGAATGCAGGAAGAAGCAAGCAGATCAGCTCTTAGGCAGAGCACATGTGTCAAATCACACGGGAGAAAAATCAGGAGGTATGTTTCTTTCATGCCACAAGACTGAAGAACAATCTAAAGATCTCTGGTTGTTGGATAGTGGACGCAGCAATCACATGACAGGTAACAAAGATTTACTTTCATGCATTGATTCTTCACTCTCATCTGATATTACACTTGGAAATGATTCTTTAGTCAAAGTTCAAGGAAAAGGAACTATTCCTATTCTTACTAAACATAATGTAAAGAAAGACATAAACAATGTCTATCATGTTCCAGATCTGAAACATAATTTGCTAAGTGTAGGAAAACTCATTAAACATGGCTATAAGGTACTTTTTGAGGGAGCATATTGAAAAAGTTATGATAAAAATCCCAGTAGAAAATTAATTTCTGAAATCCTTATGACTCCAAATAGAATGTTTCCCCTTACCCTCAGAACTGCAAATCTGATTCAACCATATGCACAAAGTGCATCAACATTGAATGAAACTATGGTGTGGCATACAAGATTTGGACATCTACCATTTCAGAGTCTAAGTCTTCTTTAGAAGCACTCCATGGTCAAAGGTCTTCCCATCTTTAAAGAACACATTCCCCCATGTGAGTCTTGCATGCTTGGAAAACATAAGAGAACTAGTTTTCCAGAGTCTTCATATCAAGCCAAACAACATCTCGAACTAGTTCAAACTGACCTATGTGGACCAATGCAAACATAGTCAATAGGTGGTAGTTTTTACTTTCTAACGTTTATTGATGATTTCAGCAGAAAAATATGGATCTATTTTCTCAGACACAAGTCTAAAACTTTTGCAAAATTCAAAGAATTCAAGGCAGAAGTTGAAAAACAGAGTGGCAAATATATCAAAGCACTCAGGTCAGATGGAGGAGGAGAATACAACTCCA
>SNQJ01S0026928.1:126793-142104 GCA_010110895.2 Picea sitchensis
AGACAATAATGAATATGGCAAGAACACTTCTCAAAGAGAAAAGTTTGTCAAATATTTTTTGGGTTGAAGCAGTAGCATGCTCAGTTTATATCTTGAATAGATCTCCAACCACAAGTCTAAATATGAAAGTTCCCCAAGAAGGATGGAGTGGGACAAAGCTCAATGTTGCACATCTAAGGACATTCGGATGCATAGCATATGCTCACATACCTTCCGAATTAAGGAAGAAACTTGATGAAATAAGTGAGAAATGTATTTTCATTGGATATAGTGAAACATATAAAGCTTACAGGATTTACAATCCAATCTCCAAGAAACTAATTTTCAGCAGAGATGTAAAATTTCTAGAAAATCAATTCTAGAATGAATCAGAAAATCAACAACTGGACAGGAAAAATCCATTGCTGCCAAGTTTTGAAAATGCAGAAAATTCAGGACAGCAAGTACCTCAAACTATTCTTCCAATATTGCAGGTACAAAGACAACCTGAAAACTCTCAGAATACCTCAACTTCTAGCAGAGAATCATTCTCTGAACCACAAAATCAGAGAACTCGAAGTTTGAGAGAAATCCATCAGCAGTTGGATGACTTTGAACAACACAACCTTTTTGCTTTAATGTCATGTCAACCTACATCTTTTAAGGAAGCCGCTAAGGAGCCACATTGGGTTCAAGCCATGAACCAATAAATTGACTCCATTGAGAAGAAAAAGACATGGGATCTTGTTGATTTTCCAAGTCACAAGAAAAGTATTGGTGTCAAGTGGGTTTACAAAACTAAACTCAATGAAAAAGGGCAGACTGAAAAGCACAAGGCAAGACTTATTGCCAAAGGATTCTCACAACAACCAGGTACTGATTATTGTGAAACTTTTTCTCCAGTAGGAAGACTAGACACTGTAAGGACTCTATTGGCCATAACAGCCCAACACAAATGGCAAGTATACCAGATGGATGTCAAGTCAACATTCCTGAATGGTTTCTTAAAGAAGAGGTGTATGTCGATCAACCACCTGGATTTGAAGTCCAAGAGCAGCCAACCAAAGTATATGGGTTAAAGAAAGCCTTGTATGGCTTAAAGCAAGCTCCAAGAGCTTGGTACAACATAATTGACACTTATCTGATCAAAAGTGGTTTCAACAGAAGTCAAAATGAGCCAACGCTTTACACCAAAATAGATCAGCATGGTAAAATTTTGATTGTATATTTATATGTTCATGACATGATATATACTGGAAATCTTGAGTTTACCATTTTTAAACATGCCATGCAATTTGAGTTTGAGATGACAGATCTTGGCATAATGAAATATTTTTTTGGGATTGAGGTTGATCAGTCAACCAAAGGCATCTTTGTTTGTCAGCAAAAGTATGTAGTAGACATCCTCAAAAGATTTCGCATAGAAGAATGCCATCCAGTAGAAACCCCTATACCCCTAGGCACAAAATTGAGCAAGAATGATGAAGGTCCTACAGTGGACTCTACCCTGTACAAAAGTTTAGTAGGAAGTTTGTTGTATCGTACAACAACTAGGCTTGACATTATGTATGCAACCAACCTTGTTTCCAGATTCATGGAATCTGCCAAAGATTCTCATTGGAAAATGGTGAAACGAATTCTGAGATATGTTGCAGGAACTCTCAATTTTGGCTTATGGTACACTAAATCTGATAGTAATCAACTTTATGGTTACATAGGCATTGATTTTGCAGGCAGCCTAGATGTCAGGAAAAGCACATCTGGACATGTTTTTCAATTGGGCACAAACCTGATCTCATGGGCATCAAAGAAGCAACCAATTGTTTCAATATCTTCTACAGAGGCAGAGTATGGCGCTGCTACCTCAACTTCATGTCAAGTTGTGTGGCTGAGAAGAATATTGAAATATATGTCACATATAGAAAAGGATCCAACTTCTATATTCTATGACAATACTTCAACAATTGATCTATCGAAAAATCATGTGTTTCACAAGAAAAGAAAACACATTGACACTCGTTTTCATTTCATACGCGAGCTAGTCAATAATGGTGATATTGCACTACAATTCTGTGGTTCTCGAGATCAGCTTGTTGATATCTTTACAAAGCCACTAGGAAAGTTAGTTTTTGATTTTCAGAGACAACACTTAGGCATAATCAGTGATGATGTTTGTAATGGTTGAGTTTAAGAGGGAGTGTTAAATATAATGTAACATCAACAATCTGACTATACACTGCTAGCTATCCTGGCCAGTTGTACTTTCTCTTCTTGTTTTGCTTGAGCCTATTTAGCTCAACTATTTCCTTTTGCATAGTACTTCTTCATTAACTTCTTCATGTACTCGTTTTGTACTCTTCTTCATATATTCTAATATACTGTTTTCTATTTTATTCTTTCTCTCTGCATTTCTTGCTTCAAAATTTATCAGTAAAGAGATTAAGTCAATATCACGGACCCGATGTTATTTTTTCAACCATAAATTTGAGAGAGATTCTTCAACTTCTCATTCACAGAAAAGTGATTGATGGTGTATGGGATTTCTACTGAACCTCCTCTAACAACCACTCATTTTTAGTGATGGTGCCTCTTGTTCTTAACTATTGGTTACACCTTCATTATCTGGCGTAACACGAGCGATATCCTCACTTTCAGTAATCTCTTAGACATCGAATTTCGACATTATTCCCCTTTGGCGGGCTTGCACGCCCCACTGTGACCGAGCAACCTTTATCTTATTTTCTCGGTAACATGCAACATCAGTGGGTAGTTTCTTCCTCGACAACATCATTACGTAGGTGCTTACTGTCATCTTGAATGTTGTAAATGATGTCTTCCGCAAAATCCTTCGCCAGTGCTATTGAAGCTCTAATGGCATGAGGGTTTAGTCCAAAACCCTATTAGGGTTTAGTCAAAACCCTATTATGGGATGGAACAAGTTAATATTGGAACTAGGATGAACCAAAACTAGTCATGATAGGGGATTACTAGGATGAACATGTGGTCACAAAGATTGTAGCTCTACTTTGCGAGTATGACAATTGTCTCCATGAAGTTTCAAAGGAATGAAAGGCATGGTTTGTGATCTTAGGGATATCAAAATAGGGTCCAAGCCTTGTGCTAGGATGATAAAGAAAATACTACATAGAATGAACCTACACCATAAGGAGAAGGTGAAATAAGAAATAGATAACATGTTGAATGTAGGGTTGATATTTCTAATAGAGAAATCTGATTTGATCGGTTCAACTATGATATAGCCTACAATAAAATAGGTATCTATGTCAATGTTAACTTCTGAAAACTTAATGATGTCAGTGTACATGACCCCTTTTTGAGTCCTTTTAGTGATCATACATTGGAAAATGTTATGGTGAATGAGGCATACTTTTTTTTAGAATAACTTATCACAACAAAACTTATAATATTATGAAATATTAGACTATGAGTTAGCACTCAAAGTCACACTTTGACTGCTAAAGTGTAAGCCCACATCAGAATGTAAAAGATAATTTTATTTTTGAATAGGTGGATCAACAAGATGGATAAAGAAAGAGAGATGGCCGCAAACTGCAGATCAATAGTCTACACCAATGGGCAATGGAGTCACAAACATCCCACTCATCTAAGGCACAAAATATGCTTAACATAAAACAAGATTATATGATGATAGGTGGAAGAAATGAAGAAGGAAAGAATAATATAGAATGTTTAGTAAATAAATATCCTCTCAATTTAATGAATCAACAAATACTTGAATATAAACAATGACTCATGGGAAAAATACAACAGATCTTGTGCTGCTTAGGGATCCATAAATCATTCACAACCTTTGATCCTAAAATATGAAATATATTCAAATAAGAAGAAATATAGACATAATAGTTACAATCTAAAATCACATCTCTCATGAGTCTCCAATAGCAATAATGCTTACAATCCTAAAAATGCCCACAGGCTTACAAATGAACACACACAGGAAAATTGCTTGCTACATCTCTTTCTAGCCTCTCTTCACTCATCAATCCCCATTATCCAGGAGATATCTCCCTCTTGAAATAGAAAATAGAATCCAAATAACCTAAGGAGGTCTAATCCCATCTCCTCCATTGGATTCTAAGCTTTGGAGATAGGTGGCAACAATCAAAGAGACAAAAAGCCAACAAAATGCTGATTTTCAGGAATTTGTTGGAAGTCATTAATAAATTGTTTCCACCTCATGCATGAGGCCTTTGATGGAGCTAAATATTAGGTGTAGGTTTCCCTTTCCATCCAAATGATCCTTGAGAAGTCATTTCAACCCTCCTTGACATGTGGCAACCTCCCAACAATGCGAATATCAAAAGTGTGACCGTTATAGGAAATTAGTACGCAACGCCAGTGTGCAGAGTACGCAACGCCTACTTCTATATCCAATATCTCTCAAAAATTAACATATTTTAAAAAACTAAGAGAGGTTTTTGTTGTTTGGAATGTTTTGAACAAAAACCTCCTCCAGTTTTCATAAATACATCCTCAACTGCTCATAACCCAAGTTTTAGTCGATAAGAAAAGACTCGTCATAGAAGGGTCTTGATGTATCCCTCATTGATGACACAAAATGTGTAACTGATTTTAGGTATATCAGAGTATAAATTGATTTGGAACTGACATTGGGAAGGCTGACATGGTAGAAAATTTATAACTGCAGATGGTCGACTCGATAGAAGGCTTGTCTAGGTTGGAGTTCTCTTTAACATATGAACGAAACGATAGTTGTCTTTGCAACATTGACTCAAGGAGGACCCAACATATGAACTTGTGGATGGTCAAATGAGAGACAAATGGATTTCCAAACACGGATAAAATGACAAAGGGGGGTGTCATGTTCAAGAGAGACTATTACTTCCACTAACACAAATACATAAACACATTTCTTTCCTAATTCCCCCCCACCATTTTTGGCGAGTACCTCTTTATTTTTATGAAAGCTTGAGGAGGATAAAATATTCTTGTAGATGTAACCTCATCCTTCAAATGAGTTCCTCAGATTATGTTTAACAAACTCTAAGAATGAGTGGTTTGATCCCATATGGGTCTTTCAATATTTGTTTAATGAGTTCAAGGAAAGGAAACTCGGGGGTTTTTCAATTTTAGAGACTCTTGAAAACACTTAAAGAGAACTCCATCAGGTCCTTTTCGTAAATTAATATGACGATACCAAAAAAGTGATAACCTACTAGTCATGATATGTTTTCTTCAAATACTTTTGCTAGTGTGAAAAGAACAAGGTCGCTCGACAATCTTTTCATTTTTAAGGAGTGTGAAAAGAGGTTAAAGGATACTCCATTGTTTTCATTTTTCATGTTTACCAATACAAGTTCAAAAAAATGACAAAATACTACTTGATTTCATTCTCATGGTTTCACAAGCATGAGAAAGAGCCAAGACTCTGCTCAGAGTTTTTCCTGAAAACCACTAAAAAGATTTGTACATGCGAAAAATATGTTAAAACAAAAACAAAAAGGGGTGGACCCTTGTTCCAACGCCTCATTTATAGACTTTGTAATCTGGAAAGGTCAACACTTGCCATGTTGTTAATTCTTTAGGGAGTGGAAAAATATGAATCTAATATTATTTTGCAAATAAAAAATGATAAAAGTCAATAAAACTAAAAACACTATTTTACCATTTCATTTGTGAGTTTACCCAAATAGTGTTCCAAAGCCCTTTTTCACCCCAATTTTCAACCATTGGTTGTGGATCATGTGGTGGATCATTTCATGAATCATCTCCACCAAACAGGTAATCTCCTTTTCCTTCATCTTTTCATCGTTTGAAAAATGATTTTTATTGGTTAAATTTGTGTTTTAGGGTCAATTTTTAGGGGTTACGCGCGCGTTGAAGTCGTCGCAAGTTCCCTATATCATGAAACGCAATGATATAGGATCATCGTAGGTGAACCTATAGGTATGGTGTGATGATGTCTCACTGCGCGAATGCGCAACCCTGCGACGTCCGCAGCCAAAAATTTAAAAAAGATGAACCTAAATAGGAAAAACCCCCATGAAATAATTTTATGTTTCTAATCTCATCTTATGGTTCCTTGGAAGCCTTTCCTTAGTTAAGATGCTGGAGTGGCACAAGCGAGAGCATGAATAAGAATATTACTTTTTCAGGAATGACCCGAGAATATTTATGGCTCTCAGTCAATGTGGGTTACTAAAATTCTTTAGTATCAAGGGCATGAGAGCCCAGTTGAGACTACTGGAGTACTTGTTTCATATGTGGAATGTGAACGAGAAGGAATTTCGTGTGGGTTTCCACACACTCATAATAGATATAGAGGATATCTATTTCCTGACAGGACTATCTTGTTGTGGTTCATGGGTGACACTTATAGGCAACAATGATGGAAGTGAGCCTATGGACTACTACGTTCTCCATCATTGTGTGCCAAGTACTGAGAAACATAACAGTAGGTAGCTATTAGGGATGTTTAAGAGTTTCCTTTGCAGACTATCCTTTAAACTATTACTCACAAGGCAGGGAGTGCAACTCCTCATATGGATTTGTAGAGCCATTTTCAGTATGCCATAGAATGCACAGAGCCCAGGATCTTCAACTGGTGCGAAGGGGTCCTAAAAAGAATGAAGAAACAACATACCAAGTGCTGAAATGGTGGGTTAAAACAATTTAGATATGGGTCTATTTTGGTATCCTTCTTCCTGGAGAGGTTCCTTGTCCTATGCATGCATAAGGAGTGGGTATACCTTCTCTGCAAGATCCAAGGATGAAGAGGTGGGTATATCTCATGGCTCGACATGGAGGTGTTCCCATTGTCAAATATGACGATGTATTGTTTCAATGGTTGAGGAATTAGCTTCTCATGGTTGAATATTATGCATATGCTAGAGTAGATTTCTGTGGAGATCCAAATCTTTCTCTCCCTAGAAGGTCCTAGTGGGGGGACATAAGTAAGAAGGAAATTTTGTTTATATAATATTTTTGTTATTTTAATGATATAATGTTTTTTTTGTGTTATTTATCCAATGACTAAATTGAGTTCTCTCATCAATGCAAATGTGGGGCCTTATCCTCTGTCAGGATCATCTCCCATCCAAAAGCTTAGAGTGAGAGGTTCTATAGTAGGACTGGTTATCGCAGATGTCGAGGCCATAGAACAGAACCTAGAGGGACTGAGCATCCATGTGCCTAATGCTACTGTGGATGAGCTCCCTAGGCATTACCAATGCCACATAGTCGGCATATCTGTATCCATTGGTCTACTACTCTATAGAGTAGCACAGGAAGTCGATTGTTATGGTGAGCAACATCCTTGATGCTTTTGTACATGAAGCTATGAGCTTCACATTTTTGATATTTTGGTCTTCGGACAAAAAAACATTTTGTAAACTTTTATCGTTATAAATATAAGGCTCCTACTAGATTACTTGTTTTATGTACAAAGTGTGATTGGATTTTATAAATGTCTCAAATGTTTGTCTAACACATAATTAGCCAATGCATCTTTCAATGTATTTAGACATCTAGGAATGTGTTGATATTCAATGTAATTGAAATGATGTTCCAATAGATGAATTCGTAAATATATCCTTAGCAAAGTAGGACTCTGGATAGAATAAACATTACTCAACTATAGTACTACTAACTGTGAATCAAGTCATACAATAAGATGAGAAATTCCAAGTGAAACATCGTTAGTTAATAACTCAATAACTGCATTGTATTCCACGATATTGTTAGCTGCACGACCAAGGAAAACACCATGTAGACTGATCAATTTATCCGTAGGTGCATAGATTTCCCAAGCAACATACGCTAAGTTTTGAGTACTGCGACTAGCACCATTAGCGAAGAAAATATAGGGTAGCTAAGACATTGATATATGGAAACCAAGAACAACGCAAGGTAAGTAGCTGAAGGGTTAAACCAAAAAATGAAAAAGCACACAAGAGTATGATACACTAAAAATACACAACACTTATGCAAAAATGATTTAAGCATAGTACTTCTTCAAGTAAAACCCATTTTTGGGTTCACTCAAATGAATTCCATAATAATACACCAACTCATAAGCCCCTTTCTCCAACACTTGTTTCATAATATAAGGACCCTTCCACATGGGCTCGAACTTACCGACCCCTAAAAAATCACAATCTTTCTCATAAAGAAGAACTAAGTCACCTTCAGAAAAAGCATGTGGTTTGACATGCTTGTCATATTGAGGTTTGAAATTCTTTTTCTAAGTTTCAATAACTAATGTAGCATCACAAAGGGTTTCATCTAATTGCATCAAATAAAAAAGGCGTTCCTCCTCAGCTGAGGTGTTAGGGAGAAGTTCGATAACTATTTTGAAAGATAGGATTTCACATTCAATCAGAAAAATTTCTTCAATACCATATACTAATTGGAAAGGTGTGAATCACGTGGAAGACTTAACAGATGTCTGATAGGCCCACAATGCTGAGAACAACATCTTGTGCCAATTTGAATTGTGAATTTCTACCATTCATCGAAGCATAGTAGTGAGAACTTTGTTGATTGCTTCAACGTAGCCATTGGCCTGTGGATGATAGGAGGTTGAGTTTTCATGTCAAAGACCCAACTTCTCTGTAAGTTCAGACATCATGAAATTGTGAAAATGATTACCTTGATCAGTAATTATGGCTTGAGGGACACAAAATCTAGTAATGATATGATTCAATATGAACAATGTTCTAGTTTTCCTAGTATTATCAAATGTAGGCATCGCCTCATCCCATTTAGTGAAATAATCCACATATACAATAATGTATCCATGCCTCCTGACTGAGTGAGGGTTACATGTCATGAATTCAATACCCCATTTAGCGAATGGACCAACAAAAACTACAGGGTGAAGAGGAGCAGTATGAGATTGGATCTTATTGTTGTAAGTTTGATAAGCAATCCTTAAATAATGAAGGCCATAAATAACTAGCTCGTAAGATATTTTGGGAAGTGGCATAACCAAACATATGACTGCCACATGCTATAGTGTGACATTAATTCAAATATTTCTTAGCCTCATCGTAGGTGAGACATCATCAAAATATGGAATCAATACCACGATGGTAAAGAGTATCACCAAGGATAATGTATTGACGGGCTTGATACCGGATATGACGATGATATGTACTAGAAATATCAAGCTAGAAATTTTGGGTCTAGAGATATATGATAATATCTCTATACCATATGTCGTAAGATATGATCATAAAGAGGGATTTGTCAGGTAAGGAATCCTTTGCCATAATTTTTGTTTCAGTAGAGGGAAGGTGACATATCAATTAGAAAAAAACAAAGACTTATTTGACTTGGCATGTTCAAACTCCAAATCAAACTCCTAGAGGATAACTATCCATTTAGAGTACTTGCCCCCCAACAATTGTCGAGTGAGGATGTGTTGCATGGGGTTGCAATCAAAAATGACCATGGTTCTACATAATATGATGTAGTGACGAAAACATTGAACAACTTGAACAACTTGAACAACTTCCAAGTCTAGTTTCTCCAGATGTAAATATTTGGTTTTGGTGGTCGTGAGACTCCAACTCAAATAGTATATAATATGTTCATCATGTGAATCATCCTCTTGGACTAGAACCACAACAATGGTAGAGTCTGAAGAAACTAAGTACATCAAATAATCTCGACTATAATAAGGTGGAAACAGAAGTGGTGTAATTGTTAAGGAGAGTTTCAAAGATTCAAAAGATTTGTTCACAGTGTCATCCCATACAAAATCATAACCTTTCTTGAGAAGCCACGTAAATCCTTTCTTTAATTCAATGTACTTTGGAATGAATCGACGTAAAAAAAAATTCTTCCCTTGCAAACTTTGGAGTTGGTGTAGCATGGAAGGAGGAGGTAAATTGAGAATAGCGTCAACCTTCAAGGGGTCCACCTTAATCCCATGTATAGAAATGATAAAAAAATGAAGTAATCTAGAGTCCACACAAAGAACACATTTTTGTGGATTGAAATGTATGCGATAATAACGATAGCATAGGAAAATGGCCCATAGATGTCCCTGGGGATCTTGATGACACATAGAATGCACCAGTAGATCGTCTAGATAGGTTTTTAAAATGTGCTTAATGTCATGAAAATCATAAGACATAGCATGTTGAAAAGTCACACCAACATTTTTTAGACCAAAAGGTATTTTTTGGTATGCGAAGGTTCTCCAAGGGAAAACAAAAGCAATCTTGTGTTGATTCGCAAGCAGAATATGGATTTGATTATAATCGGACAAACTGTCTATCAAGGAGAATATTTCACTCCTGACATAGTCATCAATGATCTGGTCAATGAAATGGGTTGTATGATTGTCTTTTGGACAAGCTTTGTTTATATCCCTATAATATACGCAAACGTGGATCATGCCTTGTTTCTTGTTTACCTGAGCAAGATTGGACACCCAATCGATCAAAGCCATAGGATAGACAAAGCCAACTTTAAGAAGTTTTTCAACTTCAAGCTTAATAGAAACATCCTTATGAGGATGTACTGGGAAAAGTCTCTATAGAACATGATTAGCATTCGGGTAAGTCTTAATCTCATGCACAACAACATCAAGATCAATACTATGAATTTCTTCATAAATCCAGGAAAAAACATCACGAAATTCTTGGAAAAGGGTTTTATAGGTACATACCTCATCGGTAGAACATGAGGCACCGATATGGACATTTTCCATGACTCCGGTTTTAATTGATATGTCAAGAGGAACGATTGGTGAAATATTACTCAAGTTACCTTCATACAAAACATCATGTGTTGACTCAAGAATAGAATAAATAATAGCAACAGTCGACAAAGTTGAAATCCGTTGGTATCTCTCTATGGTCTCTCATTCTAGGAAGATAATAGAATGATGACGTGCATCATCCAATGGAGTATCTTCCATATACATGACCGCCATGATCATCTCATCAGTAGGAAATATCATGTGGAATAGATCAGGAGATGCATCACCAAGAGAAGGAGAAGAAGGAGTTTCCAATTGAATAGCTTGATAATCTAATTCCACGTGACTTAAAGGAATTTGATCACCATAAAGAAGACAATCACCAGAGCTAGGTACTATCCATGGGTCATAAGACTCAGGGGTTTCAAAAATAAAGGTTGATATCATGTTAATTGAGGCGAAAAAAGGAGGAGGAATATCGGGTGGTGAAATAGGAAATGTACCCATCAAGGTTAAATATTTTAAAATACCCATGCTGACATTCTCATAACTGAGAGGTGTTTTCGAGATAAACAGTACGTGAATCATAATTAAAGAAGGCTAATTGATCAACAATAATGGTTTTTCCTTGGTGTGGGAAATGTAACACACGGAAAAGGGTAGACACAACTGCGTTCATGGAATCAATCCTACTATGGCCAAGTAGAAGGTTGTAATCAAGAGCTGCATTGTAATGAAACTCATAATACCATACAAAAAAAACTTTTGTTTACACAATTTACTTGGCAGAGACGAATCCCTTAGTGATAAGAATTCTACTATACAACTCTGTTATAGAACTTTATCATAAAAAATTTACTATATAACTACTAAATTCTCCTTACCACATGTTGTTCGAAGCATTTCATCATGTCTTACCTTAAGTGGGAAGGTTATAATGGAAATCCCCAAGGCTTTAGCAAAAATTACTAAAACCTTTAGGTGTAGGGACTAAGTGATTATTGTAGACTTTATGATCCATACTACATTCACCCTATTTGGCTTAAGATCTCCATACTATACTCGTGCCCAACTGTTCTTGAAATATTACTCCTAGGGAAATATATTTGGTTCTGACTAACTTAGCCAGGGGTCGGGTTAAGGACCAGTGACTGTCGCAAGCCTCCAGGTCCTAGTCATTTAATGGCTCTTAAAATCGGATAGTGATCGAGTTGAAAGATCGATGTCATGTCACCAGTGGACCTATGACAACGAGAATCAAACCACTACCTAAGACCTATCGCAGGGGGTGTGGAAGTGACATTCCTCAAGTGGGAAAGTAATTCCTTCTAAGGGTATTAAAAGTTTTGCAACCATCATTAAGGAAGTCTACTAGTCATACTAAAATCGCTTGGCTCTATACTCGAAGTGTCACGCCAACCCTTCCATGGTCATGTGGCTCACCCATCCTTCACACTCTCCATAATTAATTCGAGGCGACAAGGCATCGTTTAGGTTTTGATAGGGTTCAGGGTTTGTCATTCCGAGTTTTTTCTTTTCTTTTGAAGAGGATCTGTGTCAAGGGGGTTTAGAGGTGAAGACTGTGGCCCTAGTGGTTGCCTCCATCCTGTTGTAGACAACATGTATTACATTTTGGGTAAGTTCTTCTCTAAACTTACAAACATTAATACCCTGGTTATTTCAATAGGAAGATTGTAATTTTTTTGGAATAAAATGTCCGTGCCAAGATGTCGTTCTATGTTATCCCTCAGTTTCTTTATGTGGAAATATCCTTTTGTCTAACTTCTTTGCATTACATTTGGAGCCATCCTTAACCTTGTAGTAATGATCCTTTTCTTTGAGGTTGTCACGATTCTCTTCTGTTTACCGAGAAGGAGTGTTAGCCCTACTTATTCGGGTTCAAGATCTAGGTTTTCTTTTGTAAACCCTCTATCATGTGCCAGATTTCATCTCTGAGAATTTGTGAGTTTGAGGGAAGTAGTTATTCCGGGTTAATTATCAAAAAACTTGGTCAGAGAATCCTCTGCGTTTACTTTGCTGACTTAAGTGATTTTGTGCAAAAGGAGTTCCGGTAGATTAGACTCAACAATTAGGGTACTCCAGGTTTGAATGGGAGAATTAAGCTATATTCCACCTAAAAATAGATAATCTTGTTGTTCACATACATAATCAAATTCCGATTTGGCCGATTACTATATTTCCATTATTAAAGAATATTGTGTAAATAATTTTTACTACAACTATATCATTCAATTTAAGAGTTCAAACATATCATTAATGATGGGCCCTGTTTGATGCAAGGGTACCGATCAATGAGTATTTTCTCCTTCACCCTCGGACCTGTACGACTATCCATATGGAAAAAACCATGGAAAGGATCATGTGCCGCGAGTTCCAAAGTTAAGTAAGCCTTGGTATGATTTGTTTATAAACATTTGCACTTAAATCATGTTCTTCTTACATTGTCTTCATATAAGAGTTTATTGATCATCGTATATGGTGGATTCTTCCAGGTTTCCATCTACCTGAAGGTCCTAGCTTCTCATATGCGTACTCAGCGTAAAAAGGTATACGATTTCCCTTTCGTATCCCTTCAAGAGTTAGAACCAACCGTGTTGCAACTGAGATGTAGTCAACAGTATCGTTTTCCTCAGTCTTCCTATTGGCTTGGGAAGGGAAAGAATTTCCAATGTAACTTAAACCTTTGGGCTACAATTATTATAATACAATAATTTATGTAGAGGTTTTTCTTCGTCTTTTGTCTAAAGTAAATGACCGTTTAGTCGATCTAAGCTTACCCCATAATTTGATTACTAGGGATATCTTGTTTTGAATGTTGGTATGAATTATAATATACCATATCATTTTGTTTCCTTTTGACCTTTCCTATGTTTATTGTCAATATGCCCTTTTGGAAAGGAATGGCGATATTCGTTTTGGACTCATCATGAATAGATATAGTGGTCAGGTAATTGATTACAATTTGTCTTTTATTCTAGAATGCCATATATACATGCTTGTGAATCATTCGTTATTTATGTTATATTGTGGTTGTCCAATTCTGAACTGTCCACTGCCATGATCACCAAGTGGATAGTTTCTCATGTATGCTCATAGTTAATGGTTTTGTACTTTACTCCATACATTGTATATTCCTTCAANCTTCGAATTCTCATTCTTATGGAGTAATTTACTATTGTATTATCTTATAATGGAACAATGAATTATTCAGTTTAATATGGTACTGTAATAAATTTTACGGAGGGTTTTTCTATACCTTTCGATTTAGAAGTTTCTTTATACGAGAGGAAGTTGTTCTCCGAGAAACATAGTTGTTTATTCAAAATCATGACAATAACTTTCTGTGCAAGTGGGATTCCTATTGCAGTCATTAAATCTTTATTTAATGAAACTACACACAATATTAACTGTAACTGTATCTATATTCATTGCATATCTAGATATAAATTTATGGAAATACGTATATAGACTTGCTCATATTTCTACTTATTCATAGACATATTGCTTAATAAATTCAACTACAGAAGTAAGTATACGCCTGTAAATGGATCTTATCCTTGCTAGCTCATTCGTACAAATTAGTTATGTACAAAATTTCAATTATAGGGGTAGACATACACCTGTAGGTAGATCTATTTGTTTTTCAAGTTCATTCGTATCTAACTACTTCTACCAAAAATTTAAATCTCAGAAAAATAGACATACATAATCTTTCAAGTTTATTTTACATGGATCATTTTGCCTAGAATTCTAGTTCAGGATGCCTCATTCTATCATTTTGGTTTTTGATTATAAAATCCATACAATGAACATATGTCCTACATGGAAATTATTTCAACTTAACCCAAACATAACATCATATCGGATATACAAAATCATTCAAAACAAAGAAGAATAAGATTTAACATATCCGAATCCATTCCGCAGGAAGACAAAGGGAACAACCACATTCCTCCCAACCATAGAATAAGGCATCCAACGCTTACGCAATTCACCCCCTAGCCTGACCATGAATCCATGAGGGAAAACTTGGAAAATTCTCTTCAACAATGTCTTCCTCTATGAGTAATATTCTCCCTTGCCTCACACACCGAATCAATGTTCATAACAACAAGTATTCAATAGTTCCTTTTTTTTCCCAACATACTAGGAAATGTCCTGCCTCCTCACATATGTTATTTAACAACAAAAAAAAAACAACAATGATTTTGCCTAGGTCTTTCTTCCCCCCCTTAGGAATTTTCGCTTCTTTCTAAATCCCTGATTTGGCTGCCCATGGCCAAATATCTGATTTTCCACACTTGTAATAATCATCCCAGAGGTAGTTCCAACATGTTCCCCACTCATGGAGTCAGGGTCAACTGATTTTAACATGGTTGTTCCATTTGTTCTCCTGCAATCAATATAAAATATTTTGTTTTCATACAAGTGTCATAGTCAAATGGTAAGTTGGGTCGAATCATAACTCTCCGCAACAGTCATAATAATTAATTACAATTATCAAATTCGAAATTCGGAATTGACATAAATGGAAAAAAATTCCAAATTCAAATTTACTAAAAACGGAATAATTTCCCAGCAAATTTGAAATTTCAAA
>SNQJ01S0026928.1:142136-160029 GCA_010110895.2 Picea sitchensis
GTTCATTCCTTCCTGGAACATGACTGGATGAGATTTCTGCAAATCTCCCTCCAACTCCCAAGTGGCCTCCTCAGGACTAAAGTGCTTCCATTGCACCTTTACCTGAGCGATGACTCTCTTCCGAAGTGTTATTTCTCTCCAGTCTAGAATTCACAGGGGTTCCACCTGGAACTCGCCTTTAGGTTCCACCTGCACCAAGTTCCAATCAATCATATGAGTAGGGTCATGAACATACCTTTTCAACAAAGAAATGTGAAATACATTATGATTTCTAATGTTAGCTGGAAGTGCAAGTTGGTATGCTATGGGTCCAATTCGAGTTAGTATCTTGAAGGGCCCACAAAACCTAGGTGCCATCTTGGCACAGTTTCCTAACTTCAATGAGATTTTTTGGGCTTTGACCTTCAAATAAACATGGTCTCCCACTTGAAATTCCAAGTGTCTTCGTTTCTTATCTGCATAGCTCTTATGTATGTCCTGTGCTTCTTTTAAGTTATGTTGTACCTTCCTTACCATGTTCTCCATTTTTTGGAGCATCTCTAGTCCAACCATGAGTCTGTCTACTAGGTTATCCCAGCTAATTGGAGTTGTACACTTTCTGTCGTACAATACCTTGAAAGGGATTAACTTAGCTGAAGTTTGGTACCCATTGTTATATTCAAATTCTACTAAGTGTAGATAGTCTTCCCACTTGTTTGGTTTTGTTCTTACGTACATGTAGATCATATCCTCTACGATTTGGTTTGTCCTTTCAGTATTTCCATTCATTTCTGGGTGATAGCTTTTACTCAAATTCAAATTAGTATTTATCCCTGCAAACAATTCCTTCCAAAAAGCAGATGTAAATTTTACGTCTCTATCTGAAATCACCATTTTTGGAATACCATGTAGTATAAAAATTTCTTTCATAAATATTTCAGCAATGTTTATATCTTTAAAAGTAGATTTTATAGGAATAAAGCGTGCGGAATTACTGAGTTTATTGATTACAAACATAATAGAATCATTATGTTTCTACGTTTTTGGAAAACCTATTATAAAGTCCAGTGATATGGTCCCCCATTTCCATTCTGGTATTGGTAATGGATGTAATAGGCTGCCTGGATGTTGGTGTCCATCCTTAACCTGCTGACAATATTGGCACCTAACCAAGTATTCTGCTATTTCGCCCTTCATATTAGGCCAGTTAAGTAGTCTTCTAAGTGTTGTTATCATTTTTTGGTATCCTGGATGGCCAGAATACGGTTTCTTATGCACTTCGTCCAAGACTATTAACTTTAATTTTGTTGAATCTGGTATGTAAAGTCTATTTTTAAATCATAGTAGTCCCTCCTTGTCGATACTTAGATGTGGTTTCTTTGAGTTTCTAGTATTGTTTTGTAATTTTTCCATTAACTTAGTGTAATTTTCATCGTTAATACCTTCCATCCTTATTCTTTGTTCCAGATCACTATCTGCCCTACTGATACTTATTTCAAATAACCCATGGAATTTTCTTCTTAGAGCGTCTTCTACCTTATTTTCCTTACCCTTGATATGTCTGCCTTCGAAGTCGAATTCGCTCAAGAATGCTAGCCATCTTGCTTGTCTTGTGTTAAGATCTTGTTGGCTAAACAGATATTTCACGCCGCTATTATCCGTCAATAGTAAAAATTTTCTTCCCATTATGTAATGTTGCCACATTTTTAAGGTGTGTATTACCGCTTCCAATTCCAATTCATGAGTGACATAATTTCATTCATGTTCTTTTAATTTCTGGGATTCATAACAAATCATGTGTCCTTTTTGAGTTAGCACACCACCTAGTCCTTCTTTACTTTCATTAACACATACGGTAAAATCTTTATCTGGGTTTGCTACCTTCAATATGGGTGTCGTTGTCAATAATTCCTTCAACTTGTTAAAACTGTCTTGACATTTATGTGACTAGTTAAACTTGGTCCCTTTCTTTTGTAATGATGTGATAGGGTAAGCTATTTTGGAAAATATTTCTATGAATATGCGATAGTATCCGGTGATTCCCATGAATTTTCGGATGTCTTCTACATCCTTTGGTACCGGCCATTCTATAATGGCTCTTATTTTCTCAAGGTCGACTGCAATTCCCTCTGCAGATATTACATGTCCTAGGTATTGTATCTTCTTTTGGTAAAAATCGCACTTATCAAATTTAGCATACATATGGTGCTTCCTTAAAGTTTGTAGGACCATTCTTAAGTGTTCTTCATGTTATTCCTCCATTTTAGAATACACCAAAATATCGTCGATAAATACTAGTAAGAATTTGTCTAAGGACTGACTGAAAATACTGTTCATTAGGCACATAAATGTGGTTGGTGCATCAGTGAGTCCGAAATGTATGACTACAAACTCGTAGTGTTCATATCTTGCTCGAAATGTTGTTTTTCTTATGCCCTCATCTTTTATCCTGACTTGATGGGAATCAGATCGTAAATCCAGTTTTGAAAACATTTTGGCCTCACCTACTTGATCGAACAAGTCATTTATCCTAGGTAAGGGGTACTTGTTCTTAATAGTCATTTTATTCAATTGTCTATAGTCGATACATAGTCTTAGGGTACCATCTTTCTTTTTCACAAAGAGGATCGGTGCTCCCCATGGTGAAACACTGGGTCTAATATACTTTTTGTCCAACAATTCTTGTAGTTGTATCTTTAGTTCAGTCAATTCAGGTAGACTCATTTGGTAAGGTGCTTTCGAGATAGGGGCTGATCCAGGTTGTAATTCTATGGAGAAGTCTATTTCCCTTCTAGGAGGTAATTCTAGTATCTCATCAACAAACATGTCTCTAAACTCACATAGGATAGAAAAATCGTCTAGTTTCGGCTTATCTTCTTTTTCTAACAGATTCATTATTTGGATGGTGTAAACTTGACACCCCTTTCTCATACATTTCTTGAATTGCATTGCTATGACTTGTCTAACTGATATTGGTTTTGGTATACCTTGGGCTATTCTAGTAGTGTCACAATCATCTTTATAGTTAAGTGTCTTTGCATAACAATCTAGGACTGCTTTGTGTCTTTCCAACCAATCCATTCCGATTATCATATCATAGGATCCTAGTGGTAGAATATTCATATTTATTTATTTATTTTGACCATCTAAGTTAAATTCAAAATCAAAAACAAAGTCAACCACTTTCCTTTTAGTTCCCATTGCTAACTGTACCAACCATGATTTTGTGTGTTTCATCCGCTTAAGTTTGTTTTCCTCTACTACTCCAGGAGTGATATAAATTAACGTAGCTCCAAGATCAATTAAAACATAAATTCGGGTGTTATTGATTTTACCTTCGATTTTCACCACAAAGGACTGGTGGTCATCTTCCTGATTGTCAATGGATGCATTAATCCAATGTAGGCTTTTGCCTACATCACCCATCGTCGAATCTTCCTGTATATTATGAACAACAGTTTTGTTTTCCATGCTTAAATGTGGGCAATTCCTCCTGAGGTGAGGTTCCCCACATTTCCAACACTTTAACGGTTCCCAAGGATTGTCCCCAAATTTTCTTGTTCCCAGGTTTACCAGTTTACTGCCTCCTTGTGTGTTCGGATGTTTTGCATGATAATATTTCCTCGGGAATCTTTTCTCTAAGTTCTAATAGGAGGTTGGCTGGTATCCCTTCTTTCACTGATTCATCTGATCTTGTTCTTATCCTTCTAGGCTTTGGGAAACTTAACCTGCTATTTCTATTGATCGTAGCACATTTGTGATTTTTGAAACACTTCGCTCAATGATTTGGGGTTGTGAAATTCAATTCTGTCCCTGTAGGATTGTTGTAAATAGCTTAAGAACCACTATATTTTTACTTTATCCTCTCAGATGTAAGGTACGAACCTTAGTAGTTCTAGGAATTTATTTATAAGGTCTTCCATTGTCATCTATCCAAGTCTCAGTTCGTAAAATTATTTTGTTTTCCTTTCGTAGTAGCTTTTAGAAAGGTACTGTTTCTTGAAATACTTCTTAAAGTCTGACCATTCCAACTATTTCTCCTTTAGGCCTTTGGCAAATTTTAGGTCTTCCCACCAAATATTGGCCTTCCCTTTCAGATTGTAGATGGCCATATTGACCTTCATATTACTGGAGTAGTTGTAGATCTAGAAGTATTTCTTGATGTCCAACAACCATACCTCATCTTCTTCTCCTGTCTTGTATTCTCCGTCGAAGGTAGCTAGTTTGATATTCTTAAATTCTCCTTCCAGGTGGTCTACTTGTTTACTTTTTTTGTCCTTTTTAGTTTTGTCTTCAACTGAATGTGTACCTTCAGACGAACTCTCTCCTCTTTCTGTTTCCGGTCCCGAGTTCTTGGAAGATCTCCTGCTGACTTCTTCCTCATTATTATCATCCTTTGTGATTTTCTTGGTCACTATACTGCGTAGTAGGACTTCATTTATCTCTTGCTGCTCCTGCTATGATTTCTTTAGTTTCTGATTGTCGGATTTGAAAACCTCCAGTTCAACAATAAGATTCCTCATTTTTTTCAACACTTTCATGGGTGAGCTTCTGGCACTGTTTTATCTTGGATCTCTAGGAGGTCTCTACTCTAGATTTCCTTCCATCCCGATTTCTTCTCCGTCCCGAGCTGCCATAATTAACACAAAATAGAAAGGGTTTTTTGTTTGTAACAATAAGGTTTATTATTTTTGCATAAATCAAAATATCTACTAAGCGACAAATGTGGCCCTGTTCAAGCCCAGTGTTGTAACTTTATCTCTGATACCATATGTAATGAACCTCATAATACCATACAAAAAAAACTTTTGTTTACACGATTTACTTGGCAGAGAAGAATTTCTTAGTGATAAGAATTCTACTACACAACTTTGTTATAGAACTTTATCATAAAAAATTTACTATATAACTCCTAAATTCTCCGTACCACATGTTGTTCAAAGTATGTCATCATGTCTTACCTTAAGTGGGAAGGTTATAATGGAAATCCCCAAGGCTTTAAAAAAAATAACTAAAACCTTTAGGCGTAGGGACTAAGTGATTAATGTAGTGTTTATGATCCATACTATAGTCACCCTATTTGGCATAAGATATCCATGCTATACTCGCACCCAAGTGTTCTTGAAATATTACTCCTAGGGAAATATATTTGGTTCCTACCAACTTAGACAAGGGTCGGGTTAAGGACCAGTGACTGTCGTAAGCCTCCAGGTCATGGTCATTTAATGGCTCATAAAATCGGATACTGATCGAATTGAAAGCTCGATGTCGTGTCACCGGTGGACCTACGACAACGAGAATCAAACCACTACCGAAGACCTATCGCAGGGGGTGTGGAAGCAACATTCCTCAAGTGGGAGAGGAATTCTCTGTTAGGGTATTTAAAGTTCTGCAACCATCATTAAGGAAGTCTACTAGTCATACTAAAATCACTTGGCTCTATACTCAAAGTTTCATGCCGAACCTACCGTGGTCATGTGGCTCACCCATCCTTCACACTCTCCATAATTAATTCGAGGCGACAAGGCATCATTTACGTTTTGAGAGGGTTCGAGGTTTGTCATTATGATTTCTTTCTTTTCTTTTGAAGAGGTTCTATGTTTCAAGGGGGTTTAGAGGTGAATACTGTGGCCCCGGTGATTGCCTCCATCCTATTGTAGATGGCATGTCTTACAATCCGGGTAAGTTCTTCTCTAAACTTACAAACATTAATACCCTGGTTATTTCAATAGGAATATTATAATTTTTTTGGAATAAATGTTCGCGCCAAGATGTCGTTTGGTGTTCTCCCTCATTTTCTTCCCATGGAATTCTCCTTTTGTCTAACTTCCTTTCATTACATTCGGATCCATCCTTAACCCTATAGTAATGATCCTTTTCTTTGAGCTTGTTAGGATTCTCTTCTGTTTACCGAGAAGGAGTGTTATCCCTACCTATCTGGGTTCAGGATCTAGGTTTTCTTTGTAAACCCTCTGTCGTGTGCCAAAGTTCATCTCTGAGCATTCGTGAGTCTGAGGGAAGTATTTATTCGAGGTTAATTACCAAAAAACTTGGCTGGAGCATCCTCTGCATTTATTTTGTTGACTTAAGCGATTATGTGCAAAATAAGTTCGGGTAGATTAGACTGAATAGTTAGGGTACTCCTAGTTTGAATGGGAGAATTAATCTCTATTCTGCCTAAAAATAGATATTCTTGTTGTTCACATACACAATGAAATTTTGATTTGGTCGATTACTGTATTTCCATTATTAAAGAATATTGTGTAAAGAATTTTTACTACAATTGTATCATTCACTTTAAGAGTTGAAACATATCATTAATGATGGGCCCTATTTGATGCGAGGGTACCCATCAATGAGTATTGTCTCCTTCACCCTCGTCCCTATACGACTAACCAGATGGAAAATGTCAAGGAAATGATCATGTGCCACGAGTTCCACAGTTAAGTAAGCATTGGTATGATGTGTTTATAAACATTTGCACTTAAATTGTGTTCTTCTTACATTGTCTTCGTATAAGAGTTTATTGATCATCGTATATGGTGGATTCTTCTAGGTTTCCATCTACTTGAAGGTCCTGGTTTCTCATATGTGTACTCGGCATAAAAAGGTATATGAGTTCCCTTTCGTAGACCTTCAGGAGTTAGAACCGACCGTGTTGCAACTGAGATGTAGTCAATAGTATCATTTTCCTTAGTCTTCCTATCAGCTTGGGAAGGGAAAGAATTTCTAATCTAACTTAAACCTTTGGGCTCCAATTATTATAATACAATAATTTGTGTACATGTTTTTCTCTGTCTTTTGTCCAAAGTAAATGACTGTTTAATCATTCACCAATCGGATCTCACCCTACCCTGTAATTTGATTACCAGGGCTATCTTGTTCTGAATGTTGGTATGAATTATAATAGACCATATCATTTTATTTCCTTTTGACCTTTCCTATGTTTATTGTCAATATGCCCTTTTGGAAAGGAATGACGATATTTGTTTTGGACTCAACATCAATAGATATAGTGGTCAGGTAATTGATTACGATTTGTATTTTATTCTAGAACGCCATATATACATGCTTGTGAATCGTTCGTTATTTATGCTATATTGTGGTTGTCCAATTCTGAACTGTCCACTGCCATGATCACTGAGTGGACAGTTTCACATATATGCTCATAGTTAATGATTTTGTACTTTACTCCATACAATGTATATTCCTTCAGTTGGGGGGCGGTCCTTTTTGTTTATTTTGTGCGACAGGAAAATAAAGGATTAAAAGCTATATCAGCTTGTGATTTATGTTCATTGTAATCGTCTTCGGATTCTCATTCTTATGGAGTAATTTACTATTGTATTATCTTATAATGGAACAATGAATTATTCAGTTTAATATGGTACTGTAATAAATTTTACGGAGGGTTTTCTGGACCTATCGATTTAGAAGTTTCTTTATATGAGAGGCAGTTGTTCTCTTAGAGGCATAGTTGTTTATTCAAAATCATGACAGTAACTTTCTATGTAAGTGGGATTCCTATTGTAGTCATTAAATCTTTATTTAACGAAACTACACACAGTATTAACTGTAATTGTATCTATATTCATTACATATCTAGATATAAATTTATGGAAATACATGTATAGAATTGCTCAGATTTATACTTATTCATAGACATATTTTCTTAATAAATTCAACTAAAGAAGTAACTATACACCTGTAAATAGATATAATCCTTCCCAGCTCATTTGTACAAATTAGTTCTGTCCAAAATTTCAATTACAGGGGTAGACATACACCTGTAGGTAGATTTTTTCTTTTTTCAAGTTCTTTCATATCTAACTACTTCTACCAAAAATTTAAATCTCTGAAAAATAGACATACACAATCTTTCAAGTTTATTTTACATAGATCATTCTGCCTAGAATTCGAGTTCCGAATGCGTCATTCTAGAATTTTGGTCTTTGATTATAAACTCCATACAATGAACAAATGTCCTACATGGAAATTATTTCAACTTAACCCAAACAGAGCGTCATATCGGATATACAAAATCATTCAAAAAAAAGAAGGATAAGATTTAACATATATGAATCCAATCCATGGGAAGAGAAAGGGAACAACCACGTTCCTCCCAACCATAGAATAGGGCAGCCAACGCTTACCCAATTTACCCCCTAGCCTGATCATGAATCCATGAGGGAAAACTTGGAAAATCCTCTTCAACAATGTCTTCCTCTATGAGTAATATTCTCCCTTGCCTCACACTCTGAATCAATGTTCATAACAACAAGTATTCAGTAGTTCCTTTTCCCCCCCAGCATATTAGGCAGTGTCCTGCCTCCTCACATATGCTATCTAACAACCAAAAAAAACAACAATGCTTTTGCCTAGGTCTTTCTTTCCCCCCTTGGGAATTTTCACAGCTTTCTAAATCCTTGATTTTTAGGGGCTTCCCATGGCCAAATATCTATTTTTCCACTTGTAATAATCATCCCAGAGGTAGTTCCAACATGTTCCCCACTCATGGAGTCATGGTTAGCTGATTTTGACATGGATGTTCCATTTGTCGTCCTGCAATCAATATAAAATATTATGTTTTCATACAAGTGTCATAGTCAAATGGTTAGTTGGGTCAAATTAGATCTTTGTCCAATAGTCATAATAATTAATTACAATTATCAAATTCGAAATTCAAAATTGCCATATATGGAAAAAAATTTCCAAATTCAAATTTACTAAAAACAGAATAATTTCCTAGCAGATTTTAAATTTCAAAAATACTTATTTTTTTTTTGGGATGTCACATGCCTCAAAGACCGCAACCTCGACATTAATCGCCTTACCTTCTAACATAATAGACAACAAGGGAAGAACATCGTAATTTTTAAACCCTATACCATTGAAAACCTTAAGAGTATTGTGCAAGTCGATAAGGGTAGGAGAGCCAATAGATTTCCAAAACGTAACAAACATAATGAAATTCGAGGCTCCTTCATCAATAACAATTCGACAAATGTTCTTATTCTCCACAACAACTTGGATTTGAAACGCTAATTGAGGAGGAAGATTTGGAATATGATATTCCAATTCAAAGATTATCAAATTGGTATCGATAGGATCAATTCCACCAATAGCCTTTAACAACACCTTACGTTGAGTAGGACAACTTTGAAGGACTTCGAGAGCCGACATTGTATAGGTTTCTTGTGCAAGGTCTTCTACAATACTATATTTCTGGGTAGCAGGCGTGTGATTATTAAATGAAGACTTTCGAACAACACCTTTGGGAGGAGGATGAAGAACTATATCTAGGACCGATCTTTTGAGATGACGAGGACCGTTTGGAGATGAAGTTGGGGTAGGAGGTTGAACCAATGAAGGTGGTGAATCATCAATTTTTTTTTTCGAAGGAGAATAATCTTTGGCTCGAGTTGTGAGTGCAACTTCGTTATTCTTGGAGTCACCAATACACATAAGGAGGTAAGATTTTGTAGAGGGAGAAGGTTGGTCATGAATGACTAATTGGGCTTGCTGCTAAGAAGGAAAAGGTTGTGTCGGTATGGCGTGTGTAGGAGGTTTCCCAGTCCCTTGTAGGAACATAGTGACCTCAACACGTCATGGACAATGTTTCGTATAATGATCCTCACCACAGGTAAGCCAATGATAATGAGGTTTACACTTATATTTTTCATAAGCAAGATGCATTTTGAGTTTATCAGATTGTTGATTATTATTTTTTTCCTCCTTATTCTTACCCTTTACTTTCTTTTTATTTTTATTTTTACCGGTAGGTGTAGATTGAACTGAATTAACTTCAGAAGTTTTACCGAGAGAAGGGGTAGGAGTAGGAGTATTTTGTACATTAGAAGTAGTAGACTTCAAATTGGTATGAATGTCTTGTGTATACTAAGTCTTAGCATGAAAAGTGCCAGTCACACCATCAACAACATGAGAAGCTACTGGATGTGTTGGGGTAGGATTTGTGGACAGACGAGGAGCATCATGGATCAATTCATAGAGTGTGCCCATTTGTGAATAAACAATATCCATATATTGAGAACGACTAATTTCCTTCTCTTCAGTGATGACACCTCCCATGGAAAGATCACGAGCTTTAGGACCAATGAGTGATTTGGTAAACCACTAAGACAATAGTTGATCAGGAAGGGGAACTTTGATTAAGCATGTTATCCTCCTCCACTCATGGATATGATCAGAAATATGGGTGAAAGAGGATTGTTTAAATGAATTCAAAATTTCAGTTCATGTATCATATCGAATAGGCAACTAGTAATGTGTTAAGAGGGCCATGCCTAGGGTATTGAAGTCATTAAATAATCCTCATGGTAAATAAATATACCATTTGGCTGTCGAACCCATAAGAATTCACTGGAAAAGTTGTAATATTATAGAGTCATCCATTAATGAGTTGGACGAACACCAAAGATGGAATGTCATGACATGATTATTCGGGTGTTCTCCCCATTGACCATCAAACTTAGGAATGTCACATGGTAAATTGGATAGTTTGACGGGCCAATAAGGAGAATAAAAAATAGGATCATTCAAAATCCTAGATAAATCTAGCAAATCCTGTTATCACACCAGGAAACTCTCCTAGGCTGTAAGTCGGAGATGCCTGGTAACTAACTCTTTGTGGAAATATTTTCTTAATATTTGATGTGGTTTTTGGATCAGGATGAATATCTAGGGACTGAACTATGTGTTCAAGACTGTCTAGAAATATAAAATCTCACAAGGCCTTCTAATAATGCAGTCAGACAAGGTTTGATTAAATGGGGAAGAAAACAGCTATTGAACCAGATTATACTTCATACAAACAAGCACAATGGGTTTAATAACCAAGGAAATAACTTATGATTATCAGCTAAAACAATCAACCAGTGAGATGACAGTCACAAGAATATTAAATGAGCATCAACAAAGAGCATTCACTCATAAGATATCAGAGAGCAGAAAAGAGAAAAATCTGACAGCACAACTGAAGGAAGCTTGCAATTTTCTATAAAATAAGAATAGGTCTTTTGATTACAGTAATAGCATGGTAGCATACAAAATTGAACCCTCTCTTAGACTGAGTTCCTGGGATTTATAGCCTTTACAAACAGTTTTCAGATCCTCAAAACATGGATCTGCTATGTAAAAATAGTAATTGAAACTGAAATTGCAAAATATAGGGCTAAGCCCTCAAAATTAGATAATTCATGTGTGTTGATGTGCTGGACAGTCGATGGAGTGAAGCTAAGCCTTCCAAGGCCTTTGACTCAATCTGGTGCATAAGAANTATAAAATCTCACAAGGCCTTCTAATAATGCAGTCAGACAAGGTTTGATTAAATGGGGAAGAAAACAGCTATTGAACCAGATTATACTTCATACAAACAAGCACAATGGGTTTAATAACCAAGGAAATAACTTATGATTATCAGCTAAAACAATCAACCAGTGAGATGACAGTCACAAGAATATTAAATGAGCATCAACAAAGAGCATTCACTCATAAGATATCAGAGAGCAGAAAAGAGAAAAATCTGACAGCACAACTGAAGGAAGCTTGCAATTTTCTATAAAATAAGAATAGGTCTTTTGATTACAGTAATAGCATGGTAGCATACAAAATTGAACCCTCTCTTAGACTGAGTTCCTGGGATTTATAGCCTTTACAAACAGTTTTCAGATCCTCAAAACATGGATCTGCTATGTAAAAATAGTAATTGAAACTGAAATTGCAAAATATAGGGCTAAGCCCTCAAAATTAGATAATTCATGTGTGTTGATGTGCTGGACAGTCGATGGAGTGAAGCTAAGCCTTCCAAGGCCTTTGACTCAATCTGGTGCATAAGAATCGAATGACTAGAAATCTTGAGATGATTCTTTGACTGTTTATATTTAGCTGATAAAGTATTTTTTGATTGATGAATTCCTGCCACCTGTACATTTGATCTTCTTGCTGGAAAACTTGACTGGAAAGGTGGATTGAATCCTTAACCAACTGCACAAAATCTGGAGTATTTCCTGCCTTCTGTCATCCTTGTTCTGTAGAGTTTGGAGTCTTTCAAATGAGACATCTAAAATGCTCCTAATAAGAGGTATAACATTCTGATATCGATGTTCCATCAATGATGATCTTAGGTAATGTGGACCTTGCAAACCTACTGCAGGATTGTGAACCATATCCAATTTAGGAGTGAATGACCCAGATGGCCAAGAAAAGTGATTGTTTTTTTCAGACCTCAAAGAAGATATCGATTCCTGTGCAGGACCAGAATTTGGCCCAACAACTTGCATGTGAAGACTCTTTTTTCAACATCATAGACTTTGTAAATATGGATGTTGGTCAGCCTTTTCAATCCTGGAAGTGCAAAGAAGAGCCAAGAAGAAAGTCTAGAGCCAGGATGGCCTATACTTGCAGCCTCAGACCTGTGCAAGAATTATAACATTCTTCCCTGTTTTTCCCAAGACAGGATTTCCTTTGGGCAAAGAAAGCTTGATAGAAGACTCTTCCTGCTCCTTTGGCTGTGATGTTTTAATGAAATTGAAGTAATTGAACCAAGGACTTCAAGGGCTTATAAACTCAGTGTGTGCAGGCCAAGCTGTACCAGTGATCATATTGCCATCAACAAAGCAGACTAATATTGGCTCTAGATCTTTTCATACTCCATATGCAGCTATGATGACAATCTTTACAGCAGGGTATGCAGTACATGTTTTTTCTTTCAATGCACCTTCCAACAGATTTCCACGAATGGCAATTAGCAAATTTCTCAAACTTGACATTATTGCTCAACTTTAACAGCTTCCTAACATCCATGATGGCAAGCTTTCCATCCCCAAATGCAGAGACAAGCCATGGATCTTCAAACGCAAGTGAATAAACTAGACAGGAGTGAGGAACCCATGAAGCAACTAGTTTATCATTAATTATAACAACATCACTAGAATGCCTAGTGCCAGGACGGGGAGATCGGTCCTCAAACATATGAATAGCTCCATCTAGTAAACAACAAATGGCCAAAATGACTGCATTCTAGAGAGTATGCATTGCCAACATGGACATTTATCCTGACCCTCAACTGGTGTCTTGTTTCAATATCCCATGTGTAAATGTCACTGCTTGTAGCGCTCATAATATGTGGACCTCGTACAACTAGTGACCATACCCAATCTCCATGCCTAAGATTTTTCAGACACTTCAGAGAAGCTCGATCCCAGACATGAATGCTCATATCCCAAGAGCCACTATAAATTCTAGCAGAGTCAAGCCCAAGGCATGTGATGAGTCCAATATGTCTACAAAGGAAAAATTCATTGTTCTGACCTGTAATTCTGGAAATGTCAAATAAATGAGCTAACTTAAGAATTGCTAGCCAAACTCTCACAAAATCCTCAGTTCCACCCACAACCAACATCTCCATGTCTGCTGCTATGGCTCGTATTGTGCTATTAAGTGGTCGTGACTTTTGAATCAGATAACCTTCCTCCATGTTCCACATTTTGACCATTGTATCATATCCTACAGTAAATATGAGATTTGTAGATGCAAGAAGACAAACAGACCGTATGGGTTCAGTATGTCCATGGAAAACGTCCATTTTGAATCAGCCTAGAAAAACCTTGCTACGAGCTTCTCTCTCAACGTAGAGCTCTCTCCATGATTTTTCTGGTGGCAAGGAAAATGTTTCAAAATTTTTTTGAGGTGCTGGAAGCCCCCATATCTCATAATAGAATTCCTTCCATCTATGGCTATCTGAAGAACTCCTCCACAAAAGAACACATATACAGGAAATAATGCTGAGCTCTCTTGCATGAGATGATTCAGAATCTCAGATATTAATACAGGAGGAAGTTCAAGAAATGAGTGCCCCATAATGCCCTCGGATCTGTATAGGAATAGGATTCCATGGAAACATAATCACAACCTCTGCTCTTGTCGTCATTCCAGATCTGTACAGAGTCCTAAGAAACCATCTCACTTGATCTTCGGTGTTTGCATCTTACATATTAACAGTTGGTCAATGTTGTGATGAAGTAAACCCGAGACTGATGATGAGCACCTTTACATTTGCAAATTGAACACCGGGCTAAGCTCTTTTTAGAACACTTGTGCAACCCATTTTAAATTTGACATCTGGAAGCTATCTTCAAAATTGTTGTTAATGTTTCTTACAGAGAGAGTCTTTGAAGGATGTTCCCCATAAAGATACTTCTCACAAATAGAACCATTTGATCCACCTTGCTGAGAAGTTGAAACCTTGCTAAAGACATCATTTGCAGAATATGAATACGACATGTAGCTTGACATTGGAGCAGACGAAAGCACGAGATTTAAATTTTGAACAAGAGAAGCTTTTTGGTGGTTAAGAACTTCAAGACATGTGCCTCTTATCCACTGAAACAATCATCTTTCGGTGGTTAACTAGTCGTTTTACAGACCAGTTTAACCACCAAAAGATGAGATTTCAAATTTTGAAGGCCAAGACTCACAAAAATGAATTTTTTTGACTCATTCTATCTCCCAAAATGACGGTGCTATTTTGGGAGATAACATCTGGCTCCAACTAGGATGGATATCTCCCTGTGAGGTCTCCAAGAACAAGTAGTTCCAGTAGCCTTTAGCATTGGTCATGGAGCCATTAAGCCTTTAGCACAGATACCTCTGCAGACCTGTATCCCACCTATAGCTTACATGCAGCCTACTCTGCTTATTCAACAAGAACTGAAAATGATCTACGTGCTCATAAGAAGAGATTATTCCTTTACCTACCCCTACACTAACCAGTAGAAGCAGCTTGATCAAGTGAAAGCATTCTTCCAATGAAGCCATGTCAGAAACTAATTTTTATTCATTATGATAGATCTTGACCCCAAAAGTAATGAAGGCCATATCATACAGAAAAGAAGTTGGACTAAATGATAAATACAATTTCCTTCTGACAGAAATATCTTAACATCTACGCTGCTGATAGAATCCAAAAGGTCAGCAATAGGATCTTCAAAATCATGAAAGAATACCTCTTTGAGTTGCTGCTGCAACTGACTGTGTTGCAGCTGCTCTTCGTTTGCTCCACAAAACTCACTGCTGAATATAGACTGCTTGATCGCTGCTGGAGGAAAATACGAACTAAATTTCTGATCTGAACCTTCCTACTATCCTTCGTGCAAATGTCTGCTACAATCTGTCTTTTTCTGCAAGTCTGGAAAATGTGGGTTGCCCTGCAAATATGGACATTGTAGACTGTCCTCATTAACCACTGCAAATCTGAAACTGTCACTTGTAAATCTGTTAGTATGTTCAACATCTTCAAGGTTTTCAGAGATAAAAACTTGATCTTCATGACAACTAACAACAGTAGATGCATTTGATATGATGTCAAAAGCATCACTAAGATTGTCATAGTGTGAATCATTTATCTCCTGAGCATGATGAAGAGTATTTTCTTCAGCAGCATACTCTTCCTGAAGTNTTTGCTAAGATCTGATTCATTTATATACCAGTGGAGTCGCCAACAGATCCGTCCTTCATGGAGTCGCCAGATAAATGATTACAACCAAATGATGTCCAGGCTTTGTCTATCATCAATGCTGGATCTATGTCGTCTCCCAGGGAAGCTGAGCTTCAATCTCCTCTCCCCGACAATGACGCCAATTTGTTATCACTCCAGGAAACTCTCCTAGGCTGTAAGTCGGAGATGCCTGGTAACTAACTCTTTTTGGAAATATTTTATTAATATTTGATGTGGTTTTTGGATCAGGATGAATATCTAGGGACTGAACTGTGTGTTCAAGACTGTCTAGAAATATAAAATCTCACAAGGCCTTCTAATAATGCAGTCAGACAAGGTTTTATTAAATGGGGAAGAAAACAACTATTGAACTAGATTATACTTCATAAAAACAAGCACAATGGGTTTAATAACCAAGGAAATAATTTATGATTATTAGCTAAAACAATCAACCAGTGAGATGACAGTCACAAGCAGATTAAATGAGCATCAACAAAGAACATTCACTCATCAGATATCAGAGAGAAGAAAAGAGAAAAATCTGACAGCACAACTGAAGGAAGCTTGCAATTTTCTATAAAATAAGAATAGATCTTTTGATTACAGTAACAGCATGGTAGCATCCAAAATTGAACCCTCTCTTAGACTGAGTTCCTGGGATTTATAGCCTTTACAAACAGTTTTCAGATCCTCAAAACATGGATCTGCTATGCTAAAAATAGTAATTGAAACTGAAATTGCAAAATATAGGGCTAAGCCCTCAAAATTAGATAATTCATGTGTGTTGATGTGCTGGACAGTCGATGGAGTGAAGCTAAGCCTTCCAAGGCCTTTGACTCAATCTGGTGCATAAGAATCGAATGACTAGAAATCTTGAGATGATTCTTTGACTGTTTATATTTAGCTGATAAGGTATTTTTTGATTGATGAATTCCTGCCACCTATACATTTGATATTCTTGCTGGAAAACTTGACTGGAAAGGTGGATCAAATCCTTAACCAACTGCACAAAATCTAGAGTATTTCCTGCCTTCTATCATCCTTGTTCTGTAGATTTTGGAGTCTTTCAAATGAGACATCTAAAATGATCCTAATAAGAGGTATAGCATTTTGATCTCGATGTTCCATCAATGATGGTCTCAGGTAATGTCGACCTTGAAAACCTACTACAGGATTGTGAACCATATCCAATTGAGGATCGAATGACCTAGATGGCCAAGAAAAGTGATTGTTTTGTTCAGACCTCAAAGAAGATATCGATTCTTGTGCAGGACCAGAATTTGGCCCAACAACTTGCATGTGAACACTCTTTTTTCAACATCATAGACTTTGCAAATATGGATGTTGGTCAGCCTTTTCAATCTTGGAAGTGCAAAGAAGAGCCAGGAAGAAAGTCTAGAGCTAGGATGGCCTATAGTTGTAGCCTCAGACTTGTGTAAGAATTATAAAATTTTGCCCTATTTTTCCCAAGCCAGGATTTCCTTTGGGCAAAGCAAGCTTGATAGAAGACTCTTCGTGCTCCTCTGGCTGTGATGTTTTAATTAAATTGAAGTAATTGAACCAAGGACTTCAAGGGATTATAAACTCAGGGTGTGCAGGCCAAGCTGTACCAGTGATCATATTGCCATCAACAAAGCAGACTAATATTGGCTCTAGATCTTTTCATACTCCATATGCAGCTATGATGACAAGATTTACAGCAGGGTATGCAGTACATGTTTTTTCTTTCAATGCACCTTCCAACAGATTTCCACGAATGACAATTAGCAAATTTCTCAAACTTGACATTACTGCTCAACTTTAACAGCTTCCTGACATCCATCATGGCAAGCTTGCCATCCCTAGATGCAGAGACAAGCCATGGATCTTCAAACGCAAGTGAATAAACTAGACAGGAGTGAGGAACCCATGAAGCAACCGGTTTATCATTAATTATAACAACATCACCAAAATGACTAGTGCCACAACGGGGAGATCGGTCCTCAAACATATGAATAGCTCCATCCAGTAAATAGCAAATGGCCAGAATGACTGCATTCCAGAGAGTATGCATTTCCAACATGGAAATTTAGCCTGACCCTCAACTAGTGTCCTGTTTCAATATCCCATGTGTAAATGTCACTGCCTACAGTGCTCATAATATGTGGACCTCACAGAACCAGTGACCATACCCAATCTCCATGCCTAATATTTTTCAGACACTTCAGAGAAGCTCGATCCCAGACATGAATGCTCATATCCCAAGAGCCACTATAAATTCTAGCACAGTCAAGCCCAAGGCATGTGATGAGTCCAATATGTCTACAAAGGCAAAATTCAGTGTTCTGACCTGTAATTCTGGAAATGTCAAATAAATGAGCTAACTCAAGAATTGCTCGCCAACCTCTCACAAAAGCCTCA
>SNQJ01S0026928.1:160079-175579 GCA_010110895.2 Picea sitchensis
GAATCAGATAACCTTCCTCCATGTTCCACATTTTGACCATTGTATCATATCCTGCAGTAAAGATGAGATTTGCAGATGCAAGAAGACAAACAGACCGTATGGGTTCAGTATGTCCATGGAAAACGTCCATTTTGAATCGTCCTAGAAAAACCTTGCTACAATCTTCTCTCTCAATGTAGAGCTCTCTCCATGATTTTTCTTGTGGCAAGGAAAATGTTTCAGAAGTTTTTTGAGGTACAAGAAGCCCCCATCTCTCATAATAGAATTCCTTCCATCTATGGCTATCTGAAGAAATCCTCCACAAAATAACACATATATAGGAAATAATGTTGAGCTCTCTTGCATGAGCTGATTCAGAATCTTGGATATTAATATAGGAGGAAGTTCAAGAAATGAGTGCCCCATAATGCCCTCGGATATGTATAGGAATAGGATTCCATGGAAACATAATCACAACCTCTTCTCTTCCAGTCATTCCAGATCTATGTAGAGTCCTAAGAAACCATCTCACTTGATCTTCGGTGTTTGCATCTTACATATTAACAGCTGGTCAATGTTATGACGAAGTAAACCCGAGACTGATGATGAGCACCTTTACATTTGCAAACTGAACACTGGGCTGAGCTCTTTTTAGAACACTTGTGCAACCCATTTTAAACTTGGCATCTGGAAGCTATCTTCAACATTGTTGTTAATGTTTCTTACAAAGAGAGTCTTTGAAGGATGTTCCCCATAAAGATACTTCTCACAAATAGAACCATTTGATCCACCTTGCTGAGAAGTTGAAACCTTGCTAAAGACATCGTTTGCAGAAGATGAATACGACATGTAGCTTGACATTGGAGTAGACGAAAGCATGAGATTTAAATTTTGAACAAGAGAATCTTTTCGGTGGTTAAGAACTTCAAGACATGTGCCTCTTATCCACCGGAACAATCGGCTTTCGATGGTTAACTAGTCGTTTTACAGACCAGCTTAACCACCGAAAGCTGAGATTTCAAATTTTGAAGGCCAAGACTCACAAAAATGAATTTTTTTGACTCATTCTATCTCCCAAAATGACGGTGCTATTTTGGGAGATAACAAATCCAAAGTAACAGGAAAACAAAACTGTCTATTCACTTGAGGAAACTAGTAGTTTTTAGGTGGTAACCTTGTAGGTATACAAGAAGAACCATAAGAAGTCTGTAGATAGTTATATATTCTTGAAAGACTCAGTTGTGGAGGATTTTGAATCAAATAGTCAACAGGGGTTGGTTGATTAGGTATGCTCCCTTGTAAAAGAACATTAGACTATAAATTTTGACCCCAAGTAGGATTCATAAAACGTCGATACAGTTTTCTGTGATTAGGGGGTACAAAAGAATTAACTTTAGGATGTTTTCCCCTAGATGATTGTTGATTCCCTTGGAAAGGAAGATTCCAAGGTTGAGATTGTAATCCGCGTATACTTTTTCCATAAACTGGGTTATGGCCTCCAACTTGAGATTCCCCCCCAACTTGAGGTTGTCCCCCAACTTGAGATTTCCCCCCAAATTGAGGTTTTCCCCCAACTTAAGGTTGTCCTGCAACCAGAATTTGAAAACCAGAAGTGACAAAATTTAGTGTTGCCTCCAACTGGATTGGAGCTACTAGGGCCAAGAAGATTACATCCTCTAGGAGAAGGTGGCAGAGGAACGTAAGGCCCCCCTGGAGAGAACTTGGTTAGGTGTAGGAACAAAATGACTATAAACATTATACCCAGAAGGAACAAAAATATTAGACCCTCTAGATGGATTCTGGTTAGGAATAGAAATAGAAGTATTCAAAGAATTATACCCAGGGGGAAGTAATGGATTTGATCTAAGATAAAGTGGTTTTCCAATAGGAGCTTGAGTGATGACCACATTTTTGGTAGAGACATGCGTAGCTTGTGGGACCATGGTAGAGTTGGTGATCCGGAGAGGAAGAATCAAGTGAGAACCAATCAATATTGGTCGGGAACTGTGACAACATTACTGTTTGTGCCAGTGAAATTATCTAAAGGTATTGTGTAATAAATGGAATTCATGGGTGTTTCTGATGCCAAAAATGCTATTTTATTGAAAATATCATGTTGCGAATGGTTCTCTGAAAAGAACAACTAGGACCAGAGCTAGGATTAAAAGTTATAGTAGTATGAATTGGGGTTCTAAATGACTCACTTTGGAAAACTAGATCATCTACTTTGTGAGGTCCAGTAGGTACATGAGTATGATCTTCAGTAACAATTTCTCCTAATGAATTTAGCCAGAGAAAATTTGGATCTTCTCTAATATTCAATAATGGGTTTACAGGAAGTATCGACTCCTCTAAAGGAGTAGAAATTCCAATCTCAGAGGATACATCGTTATTGACTGCTCCTTCAGGAGATCCCTCTGGTGAATTGGGAAGCAAGGGGATGTAACTTTCCAAATCTTCGGGAGGTATCCCTTACATCCTACATGAATGACGAGAGTCGATGTTAGCCACACCAAATAAAAAACAAAACAAATCTATGGCCAACTAGAGAAACAAACAATACTCACTAATAAAATATAGAAATCAAGCATGCAAACAAACCTTATTATTTCAAAGTCACTAGTTGGTGATGAAATCCAACGTCGTGAAATCAAGAAAATAAGGGGTTGGGATAAAGAAGGTGGAAAATTTACGTTGACAACCTACTTAACGGACTTACATCGTGGTGCAAGCTCCCACACATAATCATGGGTATACCCTCCAAGGATCCCGAGTGAGTTTGGACAACATCGATTATAGGTACCTTGAAGAATTTCCCCTCCATAGTTACCTTGTGTAAAGACCCTAAAGAGATAGGCTACTAAGGTTACCAATTATGACAATGATGCCTAGGGAAACAATCGACAATCCGATCCATGCACAAAGGCAGGGTATCTAGCCTGAAATCAACTCGAGAAGGTCCCCACATGATTTTCTTCTCAAGTGACCCCCAATAATATGAGAAATATCTACACTAAGACCCACAAAGAAGGGTGAGTAACTCTACCAATCCTAATGCGACCTCATGATTGACACTTGTGTTAGAAGGGCTTCCGAGGACAAAATGTAGCAACCAGATTTGAACTCTCCCTATCAAAATATACTATTGTGTGTTTTGATGATTTGGAGAGTGTGCCTTACAACCTATTCCAAAGCACTATCCTAGCTAATGTTGGTGAAGAGAATTTCTAGAAAATAAAATTCGTTAATAAATTTTAAAATTACGCTTTATTTTTACAGGTTGTTGTTTACTCAAAAGGGAAATGGAAATGAAATTGAGGATGTAAATGACCTTGACCCAATAAAATGCAAGAAGAGATGACTATGCAATATTTTAATTCGATGAACTATAATTATAGTAGGGAGAAGATATCTCTTTTGAAATACAAAAGCTACGAAATGAAATTTCTCAATTTTTAAATGAACAAAATTCCAAATAATCATAAGCTACAAAGTTTTCCAATTTTCTGTTTTAACAAATATTTTGAATGCAACGATTTTCTTATGAACAATTACTAAAAATAAGGAATGACTTCAGTTATTTCTTTCTCAAATCAGACCAGATATGTAATGAAGAAAAGAAAGTATAATTCAAGAAAATTAACATACTCTCAACACGATTCCCAAATGAAACCTATAATGTAGACAAAAATGAAATTATAGGAAAGCCTTTTGTCAAATGCAAACAAAAATTTCTCTCAATGAATGAACAATCTAGAAAGTAAAAACAATCCAAAAATCCAAATAAATCAAGGATTATTTGTCAAACAATAACTTAGGACCGAGAACTATAGATTATATCCTTGTGAAAAAAATCAAAAGAAAAAACTTGCAAAATTTACAAAAAAACTTCCAATTTTTGAAAACCAATCAAATGCAAGATTCAAAATTATAAATCAACCATTCACTGATATCAGAATTTTATCCCTGGAATTTGAGGCAAAACTAGGTGAAAAAAGAAAAATTGGCTATCTCCAATAATTCCTATAGGAATCGTCGCGGGTTGCAGTGGAGCATAATGTGATGATATAGTGTTGTTGTATGCTGCCAATAGGGTATAGTGAGACATAATCACACTTTTATGCACCAATAGAGTGCGTCGTCAGAGAATCGTCATGGTCTTTCTATATAGCAGAGTGAGACGATCTATACAACTAAAGGAAAATGGAAGGAAACAAAAATTTCTTACTGAACCTTCACACCCAGGGAGTCTAGATGGATCACCCATAGACTCAGAGAATGAATTTGACCAAAAGAAGGTAGGATAAAAGAAAAAAAGAGGAAAAAAACAAAACTAAATTTGTATCCCTAGTATGGTCGCCAATTGTTTTATCAGATTAATCGATAAGTGTGGACACAAATAGATCTCCCTAACTTCCACATGAAACTAGAAGAAAATAGAACATAATACACACTTTGCCTTAAACATCATTATCATGTGAACTAGTTTAGTGAGGTACAAGTGACATACCTTTTAAATGATGCTTGATCCTTGCTAGTGTCATCCTTGTAGCTCCCTTGGGTTTGTAGAATAGTAATCCTATCCAAGAATCACAAACCAACAAAGAGGGAAAACAAAGATATATCTATTCTAATGAAGTCTATGTATATGATCAAGGAATTATACAATAGAATACAAGATCCTCATATAGGGAAGAATCGTATCACTGTATTAAATGAATAGAAAGTGGAGAATACAACCCATGCCTTGATGTTGCAGAGTCCCCTTTCAATGGATCTTTTTTTAAACACACACACCATTGCTCCAAATGCCTTGAATGAAGAATATACACAATCTGACTTGAAGAACTAAAGAAAAAATATCAAGCATAATCTAAAGTAGAACTCTCCATACAAATCTTAGCCTATTCAACCTTTGAATTGTCCATGAGAGATCCCTCTTTATATAGTGTGAAAGATAGATGGATGAGGAGATTAGGATGATCTCACTAAATCAGAAAAGTGAGTGAGATCCAAACCAATCAGAGGCCACCTCATCTTCTAGAAGATCCCCTTCTAGAACATTCGTGAATTTTGAATTTTCTTATTCTTTAAGCATCGCCACACCCTATGCACAAGCAACATGTGACAATGTCGTAGTCTAGGTTTAGGGCAGAGTGCGATGATCAGGCATTGACGCACCCCATGCTATAGTAGGGTGCAATGACCTTCCTTTATATGCTTTCTGAAAGAGGAAATAAAATCACTTTTCTCATGGAGAATGTCTTGTTTTAATATTTTTAGGGAACATTAACACATGTTGCTAGTTGATCACTGAGGTGACCAAAATAATGTGTAACACCTTTCATAGATGACTTTGTGATTGTATGTTTAGACGACATTCTTGTTTTTAGTAGGACTTTGGATGAGCATGTGGGGCATGTAAAGAAAGTATTGGATACTTTGCAAAGGGAAACGTTGTATGTAAAATTGTCTAAATGTGAATTTGGAAAGACTGCATGTGTGTACTTAGGTCATACTGTAGGAGGAGGACAATTGAAAAATGACCCTTCCAAAATTGATGTAATTGTAAATTGGCCAGAGCCAAAAAGTGTAATTGAAGTTCAAAGCTTCTTAGGTGTAGTCCAGTATTGGAGGATATTCATTCCGAACTTATCCTTCATAGCAGCTCTTATGCATGCCTTAACCAGTGTGGATAAAAACATTCATTGGGAAGGAAAGAAACAAAAATATTTCAACACTTTGAAGGGGAAGATCAATACCACACTAGTATTAGCATTGTTGAATCTTCAACAACCTTTTGATATTGATACAAGTGCCAACGGATATTCCATGGGTGCAATATTGATGAAATATTGTAAGCCTATCTCTTACCACTCTTAAACTTTTAACCAAGTTGTTATTAACTATCCTACATATGATAAAGAGTTCTATGCATTAGTCTAGAGTGTAAAGAAATGGAAGCACTACGTTTTAGGGAAGGAAACACTCATACATAGAGATCACCAACCCTTACAATATCTTCAAGAACATACCAAATTGCAACAATATCGACACTATAGGTGGATGAATTTTCTACAACAGTTTCACTTGGCAATCAAGTACAAAAAGGGTACAAGTAACAAGGTAGTTGATATGCTTTCTAGACCTCCTATTGTTGCTTCTATTGTTTTGAAGAATGATTCTTTATCTTATGATAGCTATATAGAACAATATGTCATTGATGAATATTTTAAAGAAGTATATCTGAAGCTAACCCTTGGTGCACATGTAGAGAACTATTGTATGCATGGAAAACTACTATACCATCTTAGAAAGATATGTATTCCTACAACTGAATTAGTCCATGTAATACGAGAAGCTCATACTTATCTTGTGTCTAGGAATTTTGGGGTAGGAAAAATTATGGATCATTTGCAAGGGTTTTGTTACTAGCCTCAAATAAAATAAATTGTAACTAAGTATGTAAAGGGGTGTGTGATGTGTTCTACTTGTAATCCCACTAATAGAAAACTGGAGCTATACTCACCACTTCTTGTTCCATCCCATTGATGGGAAAGTGTATCCATGGATTTTGTAGGGGGTTTACCAATTACCAAAGGGTGTCATGATTATTTGTATATTGTAGTTGATAGGTTCAACAAGATGTGTATCTTGATGCCATGTAAAAAGAAAATCATTATTGAGCAGACTGCTAATCTCTTCTTTCAACATGTTTGGGTTCACTTTGGATTACCCACATCTATCATCTCAAATCAAGATACTTGATTACTTGGGGAATTTTGGAATAGCTTGTGGAGAATTATGGACAGCAAATTGAAGAGGAGTATTACTTTCCATCCACAGGCCAACGAACAAATAGAGGTGGCAAATCGAACAATGGTAATTTTTCTTCGAGGCTACTGTAGAAAGCGTCTCAAGTTATGGGATGACCAAATACCCTATGTACAACATGTGTACAACTGATATTTACATTCATACACTAATATTTCACCTTTTGAAACATGTTTTGGGTACCTACCAAAGGTTCCTTTAGACTTGATGTATGAGAGAGATGCCAATGTAAATGAAGAACGAACAGAGGATAGAGCCCACAATTTTATCCATAGGATTCAACAGATACACTAGGCAGTCAGGGAACAATTGTAGAAAAGTCAAGCATAGTATAAAGCTCGGCATGATAAGCACAAGGTTGATCATTAGTTCTACGTTGGAGACTGGGTATGGATTCACATCAACAAGGAGAGATTGAAGGGTGAGGGAAAGAAACTCAAGCCAATTCATTATGGACCCTTCACTATCTTGGAGAAAAGTGGTACCAATGCTTTTCGTCTGGATCTTCCACCTTATATGTAGATTTAATCAGTTGTGAACATTGATAACTTAAAATGTTTTGAGCCTCGCATGATCATGGATCAAGATGATGAAGTTTCAATACCATCAGTTGATGAGTTTGCACCTGAGTACTTGGATGAGCGATAGGAATATATCATCCTAGAAAGGAGGGCGAGGACTTCATGAAGGGGTGATGTTGATTATGTTAGAGTAGGCTTAAATGCACACATCCAAGTAAGGCAAAGTTGATCGAAAAGGGAAAAGTGAGGGGACTCTTCTGTTAGTTACGAGTTGATTGATAAAATCTTTTAGTGGTCCAAAAATATCTCAGTGGGAAGGCGTGATCCAAAAAGGATCCAGAAAAGGATAATAATAAATCTAAACTCATAGAGGCAACTTAGAACTCTTAGAATGGTTCCAATAGACAGAGAAAGGAAAAAAAATCAAATTTCCCAAAACTCGGTTAAAATGGCATGATCGTGAAGAGTGTGTCATAATATTTCTAATGGTGCAAACGACTCATGAAACATAGTTACAGTTTGAAAGATATCTGTGGTCAAAGTTGAGGTCAAACATGACCACTCAGTAGGGGGCCACATCATCATTCTTACTACTCACGTCAACATGAAATCAAAAACTAACATGGTAGGGTGACATCATCATATGATTTGTTGATGTCAGCATGCCATGTGGCAGCCCCAGAGGATTCCAAGTTTCACCCGCCAATGGGATTTTCAATGGTCCATGTGGACCAGTAGAAAAGTGTAGCGTGGAACCTCCAGGCGATGCCACTTCGAACTACCCAGGAAGCACCACGTGTTAGGTATGAAATTACAGGGCAACGATCTCAACAAACAAGTGGACTTATTAGTGGGTGCCACGTGGCCCAATCATCGAGAGAAACTTGGCATCGCGTAAATGCCCAATATTAATCCTTGAATGAATTTCAAATTTTAAAAATGGCGGGTCTGCCAAATATGGAAAACCATGCCAATTTTAACGACAAGTTTCAAGGGTGTATATACTCCACTAAAGTTAGCAGGAGCATATATTACAATGTATATATATAAACAACCAACATTCCAAAATGGAGTCTGACGGGATTTGACCCTAGAAGCTCCACAATGTCCCATGCCTTAACTACTCCACCCATAACCAATGTGCCATAGGTACCACTTGGTATATCCTCTCATGGAAATTACTTAAAAGGCACAATCCTCTTAGATCCAGAAAAGGAGAGGCTCTTATCGTACAAACTTGTGGGCACAAAATTGGAGACACAACTATCATACCCATATTGGAGAAAATATACTTGAGGATTCTTAGTTGTTTTTCAAGATCATGAGGACTCCTTTCCATAAGAACAATATCATCATCATAAAGAAGAATATTGATGACTATAATAGTGAGAGTAGGGCTGACACAACCTTCTTTTTTTAAACAAATCTTCTAACTTGTCAATGTATATGCCAAAAAGGGTAGGGGACAAGGGACAACCTTGTTTGAATCCAATATTGCAATTAATCTCTTTTGACCAGCCCTCATTTTTTTTAAACTTAGCAATAATGTTCTCATACATCCTTTATTTCTGTAGCCCTCAACTCGAGAGGCACTTGTATCTCTTCCAACCTATTCCAAAGGTTTTTCCTAGGAACCATGTCAAAAGATTTTCTAAAGTCAAAAACACAAAAAAAGGGTTGGTTTTAGTATTGCAGAACTCCTCTGCAATGATCCTAAAGGTAACAAGATGGTCCACAATTTAATGATATTTCTTAATCCTGACCTGGCCTTTATCTCTTTTACCATGACTTTCTAGCCAAAGGCAAATATTCTTTTCCAAAATAATTCCATAAATCTTTGCTAAAATTAAGTTAATCATAATGGTCCTATAATTAGAGGGAATGTTTCTATCCCCATTTTAAAAAATAGGAACAATGAGGCGTTGCATCCAAGGTTTAGTGAATCCCTGCTTGACTTCTAAATCGAAGAGCCCGTGTATGTGAGGGACAAGGATTGGCTGTCCGATTTTTAAAATTTCATCTTGGTAGCCTTCAACGTCCTTAACTTTCCCATTTGCAAGCCACTTAACCCTGAAATATATGTCATCTAAGGAAAAAACTTCTTCCTCTGTATAGTTCATGGCATTAGGCAACTCATAAATATTTTTAAGGTGGGAATTCGAGTCCCTTAAAGTAATTTTATTATTTTCTTTAGTATTGCGATTTATAATTTGACTCCAGAAATTCTCACGATCAAGCTTATATAGTTGTGAAAGTTTCTCTTACCTTTTATTGACATAGTACCTTTTTTCCTTTGAATTAAGGATTTTGATGCATTGATCTTATCGATTTTTAAGGACTTATTAGAAGCATCCATAATGGCTTTCCTAGAAATTTTAAATTCTTTATCATACCAAGAGTTGGTAATTCTGTTATTCTTTTTATAGGACACCTCAAAAGATAACTTGTTAATAGAAGTGGAAAGAGTAGTTGTAAAATTATGATAGAGTTCTTCAATGTTGTCCTTGTAAGTTAGGATATTTAATTTACTATTTAAATCTTTTAAGAAAATGTCGACTTTACTTTTGTCAAAGCGCAAATTTCTTTGATTATCAAAATTCTCTTCAATGACATTCCTATGAACGGAAAAGTTTAGAGTTAGGGTTAAAGTTTTATGATCAAAGTTAGGCTCATGGTCATTTAAAAGGTCAAAAGTTGCTATTTGGTTGGAAACAGGCATATCAGTTATCACATAATCTACAACACTACTACCTAGCCCATGAATACAAGTCATTTGGTTGGAGTTTTGCCACTTCATTACTCCATTGCAAATTATTGGGTCTTGAGAGTTGCAGATCTTGACCAACTCAGTGCCAAACAAATTCTCAATTAGGTCTTCAGATCTTCTTTTGTAGCTATTAAATAAAACAAGGTCCTCATACAGCCATAAAGGATTATGGTTGGATTAATTACTTAAAAGAGTAGCTTTTTTAGTTTCATTCCTAGAAGGAGGATATTACCTTCATTTTTCAAATTATAAATATCTTGTTTTAAATTATTATAGGGACAATTGTTATCAAGATTGTTTTTCTTATAAAAAGTAGAATTAATAGGTGCAAAGTAGAAAATTTCTATATACATATTCTTAGCATTGGTGTCTGAAATTTTTATCCAAATGTATTGATTGAGACGGTCAATCTTATGAAGTTGAATGTGTTGAAAAATTCTTTTTATAATATAACAAGCTATGCATCCTATCCCTCTACGATGGGATTTTTTGTTACATGTCGACCACAAGACAAATCCTTCTATGTTAGACATCTTAGACTTCTCATGCTCCCAAGTTTCAACTAGATAGATAATATCAATATCACTCGGGATCCAACTTATCATATGACTTTTGCACCATGGAAAGCCACGAATGTTCCAGAAAAGGATCTTGAGTGTCTCAAATTCCTATTTATTATTATCCTTCTCGTCTCTATCTCTAAAAATAGTTTTTCGGTTTCTAATTATTGCCCATTTTCCTTCTTTCGTAGCTTCTTTTACCTTTTGAGCTTCCTTCCTTAATTAAACTTGGTCTTCGGGAATGAGGTTTTCATTTATAAATATTCCTAACCCTATTAAGCTCGAATATTTGCTAAGTATGCTATATTTATGGTCATTACAACTTACTTTGACATGGATCAACCTATCTTTGTGATCAATTATTTTTCCTAGCCTCTTTGCTTCTATGAGGTAAGTTGTATCAATTTGTGATTTATTATTTAATTCTTCTTTTACTATTGCTAGTGTATCAATTTGTGATTTATTATTTTGACATCTCTCTCTTCTCTCCTTTTTTTCTATTGATTTCATATAATCGTAAAGTATCTCTAGGATGATTTTGGGGGGCCTTAGGTGGTGGAGTGATCATATTGAAAAGAAGAGAAAACAAAATGTAACAATTATTATTTTGGATTGACTTTATCTCTCAAATCAACTTTTACTTATGAAACTTAAAATAAAAATATTAAATCTCTTTACTTTAATAGATTATAAATATATTTTAAATTATAATTGAATTAAAGTAAAAAGTCACTCACCTCATTTCACATGTCCAATTACTCAACTCATTCATGATCAGATATAAGATGTCTACTCAATGTCATATAACAACCACTTGTGCTTGTATTTAATGATGTACCCCAGTTTGTAAAAATAACTGGATTGGCCAAGAACTATGGCAAACTCATAAATGTGAATATGTGATGTAAATGGACCTTGAGGGAAAGGTCAATGAATGTGAATAAAATTATGAATTTTATTGCAGGACTGTTGAGAGGGGATGTGCAGAAAAAAAGACCATGATGGCAGTGGAAGGCACCTGGAAAGGTGGCGTTAACTTCCACCGAGAATTAATACTGTATTTGGACTCCACTGGCTCGGAGAACCAAAAGTGGCTTGCTAGCCCTGAATTAAATGTCTTGTAGGCTGGTAGGTAGATGGTTTAATGGGGGATGGGAGGTAAACCGCCCATCCGTAGAGACGTCAGGCCTGACCAACATGAGGGAAATCCTGCCACACGCAACCTCGCAAGAGGGTAAGGCGTGGGGTAGAAGCGATTAGGGGAAGACGCGAGGGGAGAACTCTGGCAACACGCAGAGTGAGTGATAGAAGAGAGGAAGGATTGCAAGCTTTGCTCCTGGTCACTGGAAAAATGGAGACACAGTCTCACAACATCGTGGTCTCTGCTCGGGGGTGGCTAGTGGTAAATCCATTGGGAGTCGCTAAACCTACGGTTGGGTGGAAATAGGCACCCCTATCAGTAGTTGCTTAACCCTAGTGCTATTTCTGATAAGTGTTTTTCCTCTGGCATCTGGAATTATATGTATTCTAATAATTCTGCTCATAAGCTGTGAAACTGTGAATTTTTTCATTATAAGAAGGTTTGTGTGGTATTTTGATCAGTACTAGTAGTTGTATATGCTTATAACAGAAAAAACACACATGGATTATGTTGATAAATGAATCTAATTATGCATAATTTGAACCAAGTCAGACTTCCAGTCTATTCTCGGGAATTTGTTTCCCCTTATCTGTCTCTAGGAATGCCCCGGAATAGACCTCTTTGCAGAGATTCCCTCCTTGGAAAGGTTTACCAAGAACCTGGAAAAAGGACTTGAATGTGCAAGTCTTAACAACCCTGTGTGAAGAGGAATGACCCTCTTAAAATCTTCAAGTAGCAGCATAGGGATAAGTATTGATCAATAGATGAGATCCTGTAGAGAGATCTACGGTCATTCATGACCGTTAAAATCGAAGGAATAAACGAGGGCGTTAATTTCCTTAACCCCTTTTTCCTCTATCTTCGTGAATAGCGAGGAGATTGGAATCGTAGACCCCTAGGGTCCATGAGAACATCTGGACCATTGGTTTTTCCACATCCAAGGAGTAGTGGGAAAGGGTGTGGGATCAGGATCAATCTGAACCGTTAGATCTTAGCTAGAAAACTGAAAAGTCGTTAGATATATAGGGATATAGATGAGGGTTAGCCCTCGTGAATAGGGGCAAAAGAATATAAACCGTCCATCTGAGGAGGACAGGTGGCAGAGATCTAGGGATCTCGCGAACTCGGAGGTTTTCAAGGTAAGAGCCCAAAGGTTGGATGCTCCAAGTCGCGAGTAGCGAAGTGTCGAGAGCCGAGCATAAGAGAACGCATGGAAAAACTTCAAGGTGAGGCCCGCATGATTGACGGGTAGACACGCGTCGCCTAGAGAAGGGATTCAATGCTCTATTGACTTCTCGTGTCTCGGGGATTCGCGGGACAAGGGCATTAGGGCTCAACACTTGGACTTACGAAGTTGCAAGTAGCGAGAACGCGAGAGGGAAAATTAAATATCACTTCTCGAGGGTTCGTGAAGGGATGGTGCCAAGATTAGACGCTACAACTCATGAAGGGGTGAGTTGCGAGCAGTGTGAAGGGAAGGTCAACCTTCGTTGACTTTCAAGTCTCGGAGGATCGCATAAGGGAAGAATGAGAGTTCAACCGTTGAACTCAGGAAGTGGCGAATAGTGAGAGGAGCTAGAGTTTAGCCTAGCCGGCAGTCATGCGCAGAGGATGCTGACAAAAGGAAGCTATACCCAGTTCGTGATGTCGGGTATCGATGATTTGTGTAGAAAATTCGAGGGTCTTCGACTCACGACTCGCAAGGTTGCGAGTTGTGAAAGGTGCTTGCATTTAGGCATGTATGTGGTCCTATCGAACTAGGGACTAAAGAAAGGGAGCTAGTGCTTTTTTGTTAAGCGGCGGGTAAATCTGGACGGCCAAAATATACATGCCTAGATCTACGGCCAGGGTTTCATTCTGAAGCCCCCTCACCATTCTACCTTCAATATTAGACTCAATTGTATCACTAAGTCACAAAACATGAAAAGGCACCTGGTTTTTTTGGCCTGTGGTCCTAACCCACAATCACAGGGAGGTGAACAGGGAAGAACTAGCTTGCACTAGACCCCTGTAGGACTTCGAGGATTATGTCCCTTGAGGGAAAAATGAAAATTTTATTAAGCTGTAGTGGGTAAGTGACAAATTGGTATCAGAGCATGGTTACAACACTTGGCCTGATTGGGATCATGAAGGAGTTGCGCATAAGCTTCGTTCAAAGCACCCCTATGAGGAGTAACCCCCTAACTTAACTCTCTTGTCCAAGATTAAAAAATTGAAAAATGAGAACCCGACTGTGTATGCATGTGAAAGAGTTATAAATTATGCGCAAATTATAAAAATGTATTTAACTCTTGACTAATAACCAACATTTGTCTTTTCACTCAAGCGGAAGATCAGCCGCGGGAATCTACAGATGCAGAGTATGGTGACTCACCAAGAGGTTGGAGAAGGCTCCCACAACAGAGATGAAGAGTCTAATGAAAGAAGAGCAATAGGAACCCCTGCAGACCTAGCCGAGACTGTGAGGAGTCTCATGGTTGAATTGCAAAGCTGTAAGGCCGACAATGAAAGGATGATGAAAGAAGAAGAAAAGCAAACCGAAATTAATGCAGTTTTACTGCATATCTTATCCGACCTACAGTGACAAATGCAGCATGAACCTGAGATGCAGAATCATGGTCGTATCAGTGGCAATACTGAGAGAATCACATCAAGAAAGGTCCACCCCAGAGGTAAAGGACCAGTGCCAGACGATTCCACTAAGAAGGAAGCTAGCGATTTAGAAGGCTCTTCCAGCAGCAGGACCAGTTCCTATTCTGGAAGAAAACAAAAGAAGCAAAAGACTTCCAAGGGTCACAAATTTGAGGAATTCAGAAAGGCCAAACCTCCCTCCTTCGACAGTGAGATAAAGAAGGGAGAGGAAGCCAAGGCCTGGCTACTTGGACTGAAGAAATATTTCAAAGTCCATGATTTTTCAGAGAATTTGAAGACCCGAGTGGCCACCTTCAATCTTAACGGAAAGGATTCCATCTAGTGGGAAGATCTTAAGAATATGAAAGGGGTCCGCGAGGAGGACCTGTCTTGGAAACAGTTTGAAAAGTACTTCTGGAAGAAGTATTTTTCGAAAAGATATTTCGACGAGAAGGCTAAAGAGTTTTATGAACTCAAACTAGGGAAACTCACTATAGAGGAATATGTCAATAAATTCCTCGACTTATTGAGATATGTACCCTACATCAAAGCAAAGAAGGAAAAGGCACAATGCTTCATCAGTGGGCTACCCAAGGAATACCGGAACCGAATCGAATTCGACGAGCCAAGGACCTTAGAAGACACTATTCGAAAAGCAACATATTGTCATGAACAATATGGACATCGGGCAAAGTCTCGTGAAAACTGGAAACAAAAGAGTGGTTCGAGATTTCAGAAAAAGGGGATCAAATCCTCAGGATTTAAAAACTACAAGAAGAACCCCAGAATGAGCTATCCATCCTGGTGTGTACTCCAACAGAACTTTCCATCATCAGACGAAAATAAAACTTCTGGACCTATACCAGTGAAGCCTGATAACCCAAAGAGAGAACCTCTGAAATGCTAGGGTTGCGGAGAAGAGCATCTCCTAAGAGACTGTCCACACCGACAATAGAACAGTCAGAAAATTTATAACATTCAGGAATCTACCACAGTGAATGATGTGGCAAGGAGTGTGCCGCAAATCTATGCAGCCTTGGATAATAACCAAGATGACCACCAAGCTA